>WFAB01001250.1:55000-185000 GCA_018977245.1 Lethenteron camtschaticum | reverse complement strand
TATGCACTGCCCTTGAAGTTGATTGGTCCACACCCGAGACAGCTTTTCTTAGAGCCTAGTCTCCATTGGTGTTGGACCAGATGACGCCAAAAGGCGTACAACTCAAAAACAGCGCACTATCAGAGTATTGAGAGCTCGGGGTAAGCATTTACACTATGAGACCTCCTTTACCAGTGGCAAAATATAGTAATAGGTTTTTACCCTTTCAACTGGTACAAAACTGACTCTCGGGTGTGGACCAATCAACTTCAAGGACAGTGCATATCATAATCATTATCAGAGTTGTTTCTTTTTGTTTGCATTTTGACTGCTTGTGTTGTGGTTATTGCAAACATGATTCCTTGTATAAAGGTGTCAGTTTTGTACCAGTTGAAAGGGTAAAAACCTACTACTATTCTTTACAACTGCTTTTAGTGTTTCGTTGGTTGTCCTTTCCCCGCACCTCCAATTAGTCCGGTTGGCTACGTACAGTGGCAAATTTCACCACACATACACTACATACTACACGACTATATCCTACACCACTGCACTAAATTGAAAATGGATTTCTTTATAACTGTTATTTGTGTTGAGTGGTCCCCTTCCTCCGCACCTGCGATGAGTACGGTTGGCTACGTACGGTACGAAAGAAGTTGAACATATCAAGTGCAAAATACAAAGTATCATAATAACAAAAACAGAGCCTCTAACTGTATATATATATAATTCACGTTTGTGATGTACAGATCCACAATGTTTTTCACATCGTGTTAATGAGTCGCTTTGTTGAGCTATCATTTGTGGCCAGGTAGCTTCTGAGAAATAAGCTAATATAGCTAGTGGGCTTTACTTATTTTCTTGGTTCTTTCGGTAAAGTCACGTAGAAGGGAAATAATAAAAATTAAACAATACAATTCTCACGACGTTTCGATTGCAACACAAGCGATCATCATCAGCTGAGAAAAGCACGGCAAGAAAATGTGAAAAAAGTGGCGGTTTTCAAATTTTCTTGCTGTGGTTTTCACACCTGATGATGATTGCTTGTGTTGCAATTGAAACGTCTTGAGAATTTTATTATTTTATATTTTTACTATTTGATTATTTCCCTTCTACGTTACTTTACCGAAAGAACCAAGAACATGAATGCCTGCAGTCACGAAAGCTTTAAATTAGGCTTTACTTGGTAAGATAAAACATAGTTTAGTTTGATTTGTATATATATATTTTCCAAGTTATTTGTTTACACCTTCCTATACTTTGCACTCCCTGTCAGATTTCTGTATTGTTCATTGTTGTAACGTTAAATTTCGATTTAAAGCTTTCGTGACTGCAGGGATTCATCTTCTTGGTTCTTTTGGTAAAGTCACGTAGAAGGGAAATAATAAAATAATAAAAATAAAACATTACAAAATAATTATCACGACAGACCTGTTCTTCACCTGAGGACGGCTGCTTGCGTTTTGGCCGAAACGTCGTGAGAATTATTTTATTATGTTTTATTTTTATTATTTTATTATGTTTTATTTTTATTATTTTATAATGTTTTATTTTTATTATTTTATTATTTCCATTCTACGTGACTTTACCGAAAGAACCAAGAAGATGTTGTAACGTTGTGATCTGCCGCTACCGGACATCAGTAAAACAAAAAGCTTCACAGCTCATCAGATTCCTCAGATACAGTAGAACCTCTCTTAATGACGGTAATTGGTTCCACGAAACTGGTTGCCAAGTGATATGGTCGTTAAGCGAGTATAAGAAGTACACGTTAAAGGCTTAATTCGTATCGATAGCATCGAAAGTTATCTTTTTGATCCAATTTATTTTTTACTTTATGTTTAAACAATGGATATTAACACACAAAGATACTAACAACATTATAAACACATGATATTAAAAGAACAACGGTTAGTCAATGCATTAATTAATATTTACTGTACCTACAACAGCCCGTCGTTAACAGGGGAATGGTTTGTAAGCGAACTACATTGGGCGCTATGGAGGCACTACACTGCACTATACACTACACTACTATACACTACACTACTATGCACTACACACTGCACTACTATACACTACACTATACTACTACACTATACACTACACTACTATGCACTACTATACACTACACACTGCACTACACTACTACACACTGCACTACTATACACTACACTACTATACACTACACACTGCACTACTATACACTACACTATACTACTACACTATACACTACACTACTACACACTACTATACACTATACACCATACGCTACACTACTACACTATACACTACTACACACTACGCTACACTACTATACACTACACACTACACTATACACTACACTTTGGGCTCTATGAAGGCTGGTCGTTAGGCGATTAGTCTTCAAGAGGGGTGGTCGTTAAGAGGGGTTTCTACTGTATACATATTTTGATTCTGTTGGCACGATGTCCGACGTTTCACGCCACATGCAGGGAAAGTTCCGGAGCAACTGAAAAGTTTATTTCGGCTTCTTCAAACAGCCATCACAACACTCCTGAAAAGGACGCTACAGGCACGTGCAGCGAAACGTCGGACGATGCCCAACAACGTGCAGTAAATTTCGATTTAAAGCTTTCGTGACTGCAGGGATTCATCTTCTTGGTTCTTTCGGTAAAGTCACGTAGAAGGGAAGTAATAAAATAATAAAAATAAAACATAATAAAATAATTCTCACGACGTTTCGGCCACAACGCAAGCAGCCGTCCTCAGGTGAAACCAGGTCTGTCGAGGCGACAGCGTCTGAATGAAACAGCACACGAGCTTGGAGCATATATATAAGCTGGGTTGGAAGGGGGGGGAAGGGCGCCTTGACAAAATAATTTTGCATATCAAGAGGAATTTTTGTCAAGGCGCCCTTTCCCCCCCCCCTTCCAACCCAGCTTATATATATGCTCCAAGCACGTGTGCTGTTTCATTCAGACGCTGTCTCCCCGATAGACCTGTTCTTCACCTGAGGACGGCTGCTTGCGTTGTGGCCGAAACGTCGTGAGAATTATTTTATTATGTTTTATTTTTATTATTTTATTACTTCCCTTCTACGTGACTTTACCGAAAGAACCAAGAAAACGTGCAGTAAAACAACCCGAAAAAACTTAGCCTGCCACCCGTTCCCCTGGGGGTACGTTCACCACTCCGGCAATTGGCATCTGTGTTTGCGCGGCGGGGATTGACGTTTGGATCGATATCTGGTGGAACTGCGTTGAACTCCACGACGGTAAACTGCACGGATCCCACATCCCCCGGCTAAGATTCAAGGTCTGGATTGGCCTTGCGGAAAATGTGGTAAAAACCAAACCACTCCTTCTAGATTTGAAGCTTTCGTGACTGCAAGGATTCATACTCTTAGGTTGTTTTTCGGTAAAGTCACGTAGGTAGAAAAATATATTAAAAATTAATAGAAGTATTAATAGAAATAAAATAATAAATCACGACGTTTCGGAGGCAACACAAGTCTCCGTCATCAGGTGGGACCGTCACAGCTAAATTTACTTGCATCAAGTGAGGCAAAACAAATTGTATTTAAGGGCTTGTCTCTTGGAATTTTGCCTCACTTAATGCAGTAAATTTAGCTGTGACGGTCCCACCACCTGATGACGGAGACTTGTGTTGCCTCCGAAACGTCGTCATTTATTATTTTATTTCTATTATTCTATTAATTTTAATTTTTACCTACGTGACTTTACCGAAAAATCCTAAGAGTATGAACCAACCACTCGTTCACTCACTCACTTATTTATTCAATCAATAATTTTCCAGTAAGTCACTCACTCACCAACTCAATGACTGCACCACACTCCCCCCCCCCCCGCCGCCGCTATGGTGATCTCACCTGCAGCGGCCGGCCCGGCGTCTGCGTTCGTTTGGCAGGAATCGATTTGTACCGAGATCTGGCAACCGGCATTGCCGAGTTGTACTTCATTACAGTCAACTGCACCGTTTGGACAACCGCCCTAAGTGCCGACCGTGAGCCTGTTTGCGATCGTCTAAGAAACAAAGTTGAATTTCGATTTAAAGCTTTCGTGACTGCACGGATTAATCTTCTTGGTTCTTTCGGTAAAGTCACGTAGAAGGGAAATAATAAAATAATAAAAATAAAACATTGTAAAATAATTCTCACAACGTTTCGGCCACAACGCAAGCAGCCGTCCCTCAGGTGAAGAACAGGTCTGTCGAGAAGACAGAGTCTGAATAAGACACCCCAGACTCTGTCTTTTCGACAGACCTGTTCTCCACCTGAGGACGGCTGCTTGCGTTGTGGCCGAAACGTCGTGAGAATTATTTAATGTTTTATTTTTATTATTTTATTATTTACATTCTACGTGACTTTACCGAAAGAACCAAGAAAACGAAGTTGAATTGCTTAATCAAACGCGATTTGACGTTGGCCATAGAGGAAGGGGGGGCTGAGGGAGGGGGGGAGGGAGGGGGGTCCCTGTCTCTCACCGTGTTTGTCGGAGGTCACACTGCCCCCGGGACTGAGCGACCACTCCCTGAACCGAGAACCGATCGCCGACACGGGGTCCAAGGAGGCGGCCTCCGCTCCCGGCGCTGAGAAGGCAAAAGCGACGGCAAACGGAGAACGCCGATGTCAGTACACACACGGGGGCGGGGGCGTTTCAACGAGTAGAGGAACCATAATTGTTTTTTTACCCTTCTATCTGGCAATCAAACTGACACCTTTTTTACAAGGAGTCATGTTTGCATTGGCCACAATACCTGCGGTCGGAATGCAAACAAAAAACACAACTCTGATAATGTATGCACTGTCCTTGAAGTTGATTGGTCCACACCCGAGACAGCTTTCCTTAGAGCCTAGTCTCACGTGGTGTTGGACCAGATGACGCCAAAAGGCGCAAAACTCAAACACAATGCACCATCAGAGTATGAGAGCTCGGGGTAAGCATTTACACCACTGGAACCTCATTTGCCAGTAGCAAAATATAATAGTTTTTTAACCCTTTTATCTGGTAACAAAACTGACACCTTTTTTACAAGGAGTCATGTTTGCATTGACCACAATACCTGCGGACGGAATGCAAACAAAAACCACAACTCTGATAATGTATGCACTGTCCTTGAAATTGATTGGTCCACACCCGAGACAGCTCTTCTTAAAGATGACTCCTTGTAAAAAAGGTGGAAGTAGAGGAATGTGTATCGTCATGGTGGCGACTGCATGAATCCGGAAGGTGGGAAAAAAAAACCCATCGCTTATCTTGCCTGCCGTCACCAGTGGGTCCACCGAAAAAGCAGCAACATCCACCACCAGAAAAATATTGTCGATGTCGCGATCGCCGTCATTAACAACCATCGCCGCCACCGTGATTATAGTCACAAATCATGTTTCCATAATGAAACACCGCCTTCAAGAACACCACTGCCGTCGATCAATGCCGCCGACAAGGTCATAACCATCACTACCGCCACTATCAGTAATACCACCACCATAACCACAACTATCAACCCACCTCCACCAACGTCATCACCAATCACCACCACTACCCCCCTTCACTACTATCACCACTTTCTCATCGTCGTGGCCGCCACCGCCACCACCACCTCCCCCACATACGAGGCAGGCTCTCCGTCCGTACCCAGGAGGAAAGAGTTGGTACCGAGCCGCTCCCTGCTCTGCACGTCCGAGTGGGGCGGCGGGGGTCCGTGCGCGTTCCCACGGTGAGACGACGCCACTCTCTGGTGCAGCTGCTGCTGCTGCTGTTGCTGCTGCTGCTGCTGTAGAATCGTGCTGAGTGTACGAGCCACCTGCACAAACGACAGAATGGACGTCAGAGAAGGGAACCCAGTTGCTACAAACCCACCCCCTCTCCCCCAACTGCGACACAACAGAATTTAGAATTCCTGAGAAATCGACCAAAACCGAATTTGAAAGCAATTCTTACACAACCCATCGGCAGCGCTGCTTTACCGGAGCGCATACATTTCAGCAGTAATGTTTCAAGAGGAGAAAATCTGACCGGTATTGACCAAGTGTCTCGTACGTACGTATGTTTAACTTCTTTCACACCATACATGGCCAAGCGTTCTAATCGGAGGTACTAATCTGTGGGGTCTCATCAGCAGTCTGGCTTGCTTGGATCGTACACACAGACACATACACAAGGATGTGCCACGACCCTGGGCTCGCCAGGAGAAAGCAGGATACAGCAAAAGCGCAGATGATATCATCCGTCCCTTCCGTGTGGGATAGCGTTGTCCCCTCAGACGAATGGGATTTTCCCCGGTTTCCCCCCTCCCGCATGTATAAACACTCATTAATTGCAGTGACAAAATATAGTACCAGTGACAAAATATAGTAATAGATTTTTACCCTTTCAACTGGTACAAAAACTGACACCTTTATACAAGGCATCATGTTTGCAATAACCATAACACAAGCAGTCAAAATGCAAACAAAAAGAAACAACTCTGACAATGATATGAACTGTCCTTGAAGTTGATTGGTCCACACCCGAGACAGCTTTCCTTAAAGCCTAGTCTCCATTGGTGTTGGTGTCATCTGGTCCAACACCAATGGAGACTAGGCTCTAAGAAAAGCTGTCTCGGGTGTGGACCAATCAGCTTAAAGGACAGTGCATATCATTATCATCATCAGAGTTGTTTCTTTTTGTTTGCATTTTGACTACTTGTGTTGTGGTTATTGCAAACATGATGCCTTGTATAAAGGTGTCAGTTTTTGTACCAGTTGAAAGGGTAAACACCTATTACTATCTTTTGCCGCTGCTAAAGGAGATGTCTCATAGTTGAAAGAACCTGTACGGCTGACACGCCCATGGCCAGCGTGCATGCCACTTGCCCAGACAAAGGTGTTATCGTGAGAGGCTCAGTTAAAAATATCACCCTGATAAGGCAGTAGCCAACCGAGTTGAGCAATCTTTTTAAATCCTTTATACTAAGTTCACTTGCTTGCTTGCGCGCTTACGACCGTGCAAATCTTTCGGTCGTTTTTAACCCACTTCCCATGATCCAATCGAGCTGACATTTTGCACACAGGCTCGTTGTGCGTGACAATTTATTTTCGTGAAAAAAGTTTTCCAAAATTTTCCACTTTTTAGGAAAAAAAAACTCACTAACACAATCATATATTTTTTCCTAAACACAAAATTATTCAAGAAAACAACAAAAATGTACAATATAAACAATCATACAACTGAAAACCTTATAATCCTTATATACGACTTTCCTTATATTTAATTTAAAATACCAATGTGATCAAAATGAAACTTTTACTCAAGAAAAACAGAAATGAATAATAAAATAAAACCGATGCCACGCATATAAAGGATTTATAGTGAAAAACTTCGTTTTTACGGGTTCATTTTTAATGATAATGTAACGTGTCATTTTCGAAACATCCTAAAACGGAGGCAGAAACAAACCTCTTTAGATACGTTTTTAGTCAGAAAGAGCTCAAGTGACTCACAGTCAGTGGCAGAAAAGAGGCACACAAGAGAAAGAACCCCAGAAGGGCAGTATACCCGACGTTATTGTGAAAGGAGACTCCCCTTCCAAACAATAACACCACCACCTCCACCTCCTCACCACCTTCCACTCAAGCCATCAACTCCCCTTACTACAGGTAAAGTGAAGCTCAATGTTCATTTATTTAATTTATTCCATAGATGCATTCATTTATTCCATTTATTTATTGTTTCTTGTTTTTTTGTATGATTTTATGCATGTAATTACTGTAAACTACTTGTACAAATGCTTTACAACGAGAGATTTCTTGTGTCTGGAACCAATTAATGTCATTTACACTAATTCTTATGGGGAAAATTAATTCGGTGTTCGAACAAATCGGTGTTCGAATGGCCTTCTGGAACCAATTAAGTTCCATCTCCGGGGTACCACCGTATCATATAAGTGTTACGAATTTTTTGAAGCACCCTGTGTATAGAGGACCGCAGATCTTGGACAATTGTCGGTAGCGCCGGCCACCCCCCCTGGCTGCTCGTCTGTGGTTCGTCAGCGACTGTGAGTTTCCATTTGCATCATCGATGCCACACGTATATTAAACTAACGCTGCATTGCCACTACACGCAGCCACTGTCCAACCATTAGCCATCTTCTCCAGATTGTAAGACGCACTGAAGTTCACCAGCTTCCATTCTATATTTCGTACAGTCCCACCTCAGGTATACGATCGCTTTGGAATACGTCGAATTTGGTCTACGTCGTGTTTTTACAGGGAAAAAAATGTCTTGGGATACGACGTCTTGCTTGGGATACGACGCGCTTGCTAGAACTTGTGTGGGTCGGGATGAGTCACCGCGTACCCGCAGAGACCCCGTTCACGACTGAAACAAAGCGCCGCTCCTCAGTCCGCCTGTAGATCTCGTTCAGTGCACAACCCTTGCTACAACTCTCCTTGAATTTTCACGTGTTTTTTGTCATTTTAACGTGAATTTTTTGCTAATTCGTTTAAGATGCATTTTAGTAATAAGTAGTGTCTAAATTATTGTATACAACCCCATTAATGTATAATATGCCAAACGGTGGGGTTGACGTCACACTTTTCGGAACATCTTATAATCCAGAGAATACGATTGGTTCACAAGTAACGACACCGCATTTATCCCTCTAAGACCGAAACAGGAGGATGGCTCCACAACTCTGGCCGTCGCCTGACGAGGCTGGTTGTAGTTACCGGTGAAACGTCACCGGCTACTCGAATTGTAAATGTTGCAGTGGGTTTACTCTCCAACACACAACCGGTGTGTACTGAACTAGTATACTACACTATACACTACACTACTATACACTACACTATACACTACACTACACTATACACTACACTATAATTATAAATGTTGCAGTGGGTTTACTCTCCAATGCACAACCGGTGTGTGCTGAACTAGTATACTACACTATACACTACATTATACACTACACTATCCACTACACTATCCACTACACTATACACTACACTACAATTGTAAATGTTGCAGTGGGTTTACTCTCCAACACACAACCGGCGTGTGCTGAACTCGTAACGAATTGGCCACGTTCTGTTTACGTGACAAAACTTGCTAATTGGCTGAGTCGGGTGGTGGCGGGTTTAGCGGCACATTTATATTTACGCTATCCAACCCATTAACAAGTCTATTATAGAGAACATGGTTCGCGTTCAATCGCACCTGCGCCTCCTGCTGCTGCCTCAGCGCCGCCGATGCGTTGCGTGATCCCTGCTGCAGCAGCAGTCTCTGCTGCGCCTGCAGGTGGGGGGGGGGGGGAGGCGCGGAGGGGGCAGCACGGAACAATCACGTCCCCAAGCATGGCGAGACGCAGCCTATACACGGCATGTTGGCTGGGACGATACCCAAGTTGCTTTCGAGGCCCCTCCGGCAGATTAATGCCGCTCGCAGCTGCACGAATCACGAGCGTAAAAATAGTCGGACGGTGGATTATCAACGTCTCCAAACGCCATGTTGCATTTCGATTTAAAGCTTCTTTCGTGACTGAAGGGATTCATCTTCTTGGTTCTTTCGGTAAAGTCACGTAGAAGGGAAATTATAAAATAATAAAAATAAAACATAATAAATACAATTCTCACGACGTTTCGGCCACAACGCAAGCAGCCGTCCTCAGGTGAAGAACAGGTCTGTCGGAAAGACAGCGTTCGAAATGGCTGATGAAACGTCGTGAGAATTGTATTTTATTATGTTTTATTTGTATTATTTTATTATTTCCCTTCTACGCGACTTTACCGAAAGAACCAAGAAGGCCATATTACATTGCCAAATTATAGCTCGGAGTGCTCCGTGCCTGATGAAAAGTAACATCCCCATGTGCCGAAAGGGCAACGTTTCTTTCATCAGTGCGCACTACGTGATGCGACGTGGCTCGTAAAAACGCGCGCACGGTCATTTGTCGTCAGCGGCCCGAGATCATCAGCAAGCTATAGCCGAGAACTCGGCTTAACGTCTCGAAAACCGTGATCGTTAACGGGGAAAAAAAACCGTCGAACAAAACCATTTCAAAGTGCGCAAAGGAGGAGCATAGAGAGAAAGCAGCGTGCTTGGAATTACGCTGAAGCAAAGAAAGAGGGCGCGCGTCGATCGAAGCGATAGGAGAACACAAAGTAGGTTAATGACACCACTCAAACGGTTAGGGGAAGTCAGCGGGGCGCTTGTGCCGGGAGGGACACTCCGCAAGGGAAGGCGATGGCTGATGGTAGAGAACAACAAGGGAGCGTGGCAGCCAAGGAATGGAATCGCCACCACACCCTGCCCCCCCCCAACCATGGGAGCAATGCAATCAGCTCTGGTGCAGCACAGGTGCCGGGTAGATCGCTGCTGCATCACAGCACCGTGCGTGGCGGCGGCGGCGGCGACGGCGGCGGCAGCGGGGGAAGGCTTTAACCCAGCAGCGGGCGTTTTGACCAATGCCGATTGACATCTAGGCTGGCGCAAAGCTTCCGTAGGGGGGAAAAAATCAAGGCTTTGCGAGTGGCGTGTGCGCGCGTGAACTGACCAGCTGTATCTGAGCCTGAGCCAGCTGGTTGAGCACTGCGAACTGCTGAGGCCCCAGGTTTCCCTGCATGAGCTGGGCTGGGCTAATATTATTGGCCCTGGCAGCACATTGCAACAGCTGGGCAGGGGACAACTGGGCACACAAACACACACGGGGGGTATGAAGATAGATACGCACAGTGGAACCCCCTCTTAACGCCGGCAATTGGGTTCCACGAAACCGGTAGTCAAGTGATTTGGTCGTTTGGCAGTAACACCAAGAATTCAAAAAGAGACGTTTCCACGTCAAAGCCTCGACAGACACCGGATGTAATCGACGTGCCCCCCAACGCTCACGAACGGACGTCGCCGATTGGCCGAGGCCCGGTCTGGCCACTCTGGGGCTCGCCGATTGGCCAAAATTGGCGGTTGCGAGCTCGTTGGTCGGTAAGCTCCGTGGAGTTGTTAACGGGCGTGTTCGTTAAGAGGGGTTTCTACCGCATGTATAGACATTGTCATAATCCTGCTGTCGTATCTAGGGTAGGTCACCCAGTCGCTACCTCACTGTGCTCGACAGAGAATTCAGAGTAAATCAGCAGGTGGTGTGTGATTTGATGATCCACCGACTGGCTCCGGGGTCGCCCGCAAAACGGGCGGTCACTCGCCTTCCGTTCACTCTTGTACGTCTAGCTCTACGCTCACTTTGCACGTGAACGTCACTCCACCACGCGTTGAGGACTGTCTACCAGACGAACCATGTCTGGTAGACCGTGTCCGATTAACACAGTTGGCTACGCACGGTCCAAAAGAAGTCCAACATACACACGTGTCGTCTTAACCATTTACAATGATACAATATTTAAGAGCAATGTAGAGTAACAGATATAAAGACAAGGCATACAAGATGGAAAGAGAGACATGCATTTATATAAACCTCCTACAGCCGAGTCTCAAGACACTGAGACCCGGTCTCTGGAGCCGAGTCTCAAGACCCTGAGACCCGGTCTCCTGGAGCCGAATCTCAAGACCCTGAGACCCGGTCTCCTGGAGCCGAGTCTCAAGACCCTGAGACCCGGTCTCCTGGAGCCGAATCTCAAGACCCCGAGACCCGGTCTCCTGGAGCCGAATCTCAAGACCCTGAGACCCGGTCTCCTGGAGCCGAGTCTCAAGACCCTGAGACCCGGTCTCCTGGAGCCGAGTCTCAAGACCCTGAGACCCGGTCTCCTGGAGCCGAATCTCAAGACCCTGAGACCCGGTCTCCTGGAGCCGAGTCTCAAGACCCTGAGACCCGGTCTCCTCGCGGCCGAGTCTCAAGACCCTGGGACCCGGTCTCCTGGAGCCGAGTCTCAAGACCCTGAGACCCGGTCTCCTGGAGCCGAGTCACAAGACCCTGAGACCCGGTCTCCTGGAGCCGAGTCTCGCTGCCCTCACCTGATTGGGTAGAAATGGGGCTGGAATCTGTGAGCGAGCACTGGCTCCGGGATTGGAGAACATTTGTCCCGGCGAAGGGTGGGTGTACCCTCTCCTGTGTCCTCCATTCTGAAAAGAGTGAACAACCAACGCCAGGCACAATGGAGGCTGAGTATCGAGGACTCGATGGGTTCAACCATGGCCGTGTCACAAGACACTCGAGTGACCTTTGACCCTTTCCTATTCTGATGACGTACGTGCACGTACGTGTACGACATCCCAACGGAATCGGGGAAAATGTTTTTAAAATGTTTTCACTTTATTGTTAAGCCTTCAGGTCGGAAGCCGTGCCCGAAGCTCCCACAAGGCCATGCGGGAGGGCGTGTGGCAAGATTTTGGCGCCAGCTAACAGAGTTCATATTCTTAGGTTTTTTCGGTAAAGTCACGTAGGTAAAAACATTAAAAGTAAAATAAAATAAAAATCACGACGTTTCGGAGGCAACACAAGCTTCCGTCTTCAGGTGGTACCGTCACAGCCACGACGACTGTATCAAGTAAATGAGAGATTACAGGAGGTACCACTGATCATTGGACATCTTTCCAATGATGATTGGAAAGATGTGATTAACCATGCAAAAAAGATTTAACTACACTTATTTGCCAATCTTATTTGACAGACAACCATTACTGTTTTACCATGTTTAGTGGTGGTCCTCTTGTTACAGGTTGAGTCACAAACCGCACCTCTCCATAACAAAGGCTCAGTCTCAAGCCTCACCTTACCATATTAATAATAAGTATGCGGCCCTTGCCCCACCACCTTCTCCAACCATTATATAAATGGAGTGGTAGCTCCTGCAATCTCTCATTTACTTGATACAGCTGTTGTGGCTGTGACGGTACCACCTGAAGACGGAAGCTTGTGTTGCCTCCGAAACGTCGTGATTTTTATTTTTATTTTATTTTACTTTTTAATGTTTTTACCTACGTGACTTTACCGAAAAAACCTAAGAATATGAATCATTGCAGTCACGAAAGCTTCAAATCTAGAGCTAACAGAGTTCTAGATTTGAAGCTTTCGTGACTACAAGGATTCATATTCTTAGGTTTTTTCGGTAAAGTTACGTAGGTGACTTTACCGCACCACCTCTACATAACAAAGGCTCAGTCAACCATTCTACACAGCGATTTCAGCCGCATCATCTCTACATTACAAAAGGCTCAGTCCCTTTTACACGCACCTTTACATCATCCGCACCTAGTTTACACAACAAAGGCTCGTTCCTAGCAGCGTGCTTCAGCCGCACCGAACCTCACAATAAAAATAATATTCAGGGCTACCTTGGCTCCTCCCACCCTCAACCAGTATATATATACAAGGACTGTTTTATTGTAATTTCTCTCACTTGATACAGCTATCGTGCTGTGACTGTTCCACCTGAAGACGGAAGCTTGTGTTGCCTCCGAAACGTCGTGATTTTTATTTTTTATTTTATTTTTATTTTACTTTTATTAATTTTAATTTCTCACCTACGTGACTTTACCGAAAAACCTAAGAATAGCTAACAGAGTGCGGTCGTGTCGCGAAAATTATCCACGGGCAGCACATAGTCTTTAAAAATAACGGCGCTACGCCCGTCTAAATAAAATGAACACCAACCGCTTGAGCATTCCGGAAAATTGCAGATGTCTCTGGACGAGAACGGGTTAATAGAAGGCTCATTTCACAGTACTGGACAACGGTTTGGTAAAATTAAGGTTTTGCAGCCAACGTAATAATTTCATATTCGGCACTTGGGGTTGGGTCATGTAATTATTTGGCGGCCAAACAAATTAAACCATCACGTGCGCAAGCATCCAACGAACGTGCCGCGTCGAGTGTTTCGGTTCGTTGCGGAAGAAAACCCAGGGAGCACCTGCCGCCTTGCGTCCTTCACCTCCGCTACGATGGTCGACGGCACGCTCACCTGCTCGTAGAGGTGAGCGCGTTCCAGCGAGGGCTCTCTCAGGCCAGCGTTGGGGCTTCGCGTCAAACCGCCGCCATAGTCCGGGTTGGCTTTGTCGACATTAGCCTTCAGCAGGGCTCCTGAGAACACCACGACGACGAGACCACCACAACAACAAAAACGACAGGATCACACACATTGCCACGTTTCCGGTGACCCGTGCCAAACCAGATACACCTTTCGGGGGGCTAAGTTCTGCGTGGGTTTTTGCGGTCGCGCTATCAAACACCTCGACGAACGTTTTGGGTTGTGCCGCCGTGTGCCGTTTGACACGACGTCCGACGTTTCGCTCCACGTGCCGGCGAGCTTCTTCAGGACCATTCTCGACGCGCCGGAAGCTTCCTCAGAAGGCCAACTGACCAGTCGGCCACTTGTGAAGCGAAACGTCGGGCCAAACGGCACGAACCCGAAAACACTTCGCAGAGCCATGCGGCATAGTCACATATGGGGAGCAGCTTAGGCCCATACACCGCAGTAGAAGTGGCCGGGTGTACGTGTGTACGTATGTTGAACCTCTTTCGCACCGTGCGTAGCCAACCGTGCGAAACGGAGGCGCGAGGGGAAGGACAACAAACAAAACACAAAAAGCAGTTCTAAAGGAATTAGTTTGTGAATCTAGATGATATTAGAAGTGTATCACTCCAGGAGCTTCCTAATATCGGACCAGCGCGGTTCCAGACGGCCGCAGAAGCGGGTCTGAAAGCGCGCGATGCCGTGACCCGTCTTGGTTCCATGGCCAGCCAAAGGCCACTGCTGCTGCTGCTGGGATGACCGCAGTTTGCGTGAAAAGAGTAGGCTCACAAGGGTAATGAAGGTTCGCGACGGCCGTGACAGCAGCTGCAAACAACGCTGAGCTCTTTTAACATGAGTTAAGGAGGGCAGGCGATCAGGCGGGTTTGTTCTCAGCGTTCGTGTCACATCAATCGAGGAGAAATGTTAATTCGGGCGAACTGAACCGCATCCAAATTTTGTAACAAAGGATATTCAACACGAACACCAATGGCGAAATTAAACGAGTAAAGAAGACAATCTTGGGTCTTTCGGTAAAGTCACGTAGATGGGTTCAAAGAAAAAAAACTATTACGATGTTTCGATCGCAACACAACCGATCCGAACATCATCAAACGCTTGTGTTGCGATCGAAACGTCGTAGTTTTTTGTTATTTTCTTTTAACCTATCTACGCGACTTTACCGAAAGACCCAAAGAATATGAATTCCTGCAGTCATGAAAGTTTTTGTCAAGAGTAAAGAAGAAATGATTGCCCCTGATCTACAACATTCTCACGCCGACAACTCACCCAGTGCCAAGTCCGAGTTGAGGTTGTTTGAAAGAAGCATCTCTTCTGCTTGTTCCCTCTGAGACGACAGACCAAAAAAAACACCACCACACAAATCGGCTTATTGTTATTGTTGTTTCACTTGTTTGCCCAAGAAAAGTCTCACCGAGTCTCAAGACCTCTTTTTCAGGAGGGTCCTGCCAAGTTTACACAGTCGGGGGGGGAGAGGGGCATGGTTGCTATTGCCGCTGCCGCCATGTGCAATCCCAATTGAGTAATTTAAGCGAGGTGAATTTTCAGTATTGGCATGTTTTGGCCAACGCTTTTTTTGTTAGCCATGGGCGGAAACAAGACAACACGCCAATCTTCCGTGAGGGAACACTTTCCGCACAGTTAAAACGTGGAACGCGCGCACACCGTTATAACGCGCCTTTTGAGCGGTCCATGGCCCACTACTTTCGTGAGCTGCGCGGCTGAGCGGAGTGATACAGTACGCGGCGGAGTACCCACAGTTATCTATCCCGCCATCTAACTGTGCTAGTTGAACATCGTTGCTCGCCAAACTTTATCAGCACGTAATTTACGGGGAAATTGTTTTTGCCAAATGTGTTTTTCGTTCAACGATGCACTTTACAGGAATGCATCCACCACGTTAAACGAGGGCTTATCGCCAGAGGTCGCAACCGGGTACCCGATACCCAGCAGGGTACGGGTAGCCGTACCCGTTTGCGACCCTGGTGCGGGTAAAGGTAGGCCGTGAGTCACTGGTGAGTCACCGTTTGTCACTCATTTCCCAACGTCTTGTCTCTTCTCACAATTCAAGTTCCTAGAATCAACCCACCCGCGCCTGCAACATGGCTTCATCCCAGAGGTCGCAATCAGGTACCCGATACCCGTACCCTACCCGTACCCGGCCGGCTACGGGTAGAGTACGGGTACAGCCGGGTACGGGTACCCGTACCCGTTTGCGACCCTGGTGCGGCCGGGTACGGGTAAGGAATCAAAACCCGTTTGCGACCTCTGCTTATCGCACACGCGTGTTCTCTCGTAGGCAGCCGTGGTGTAGAGGTTAGACCACTGCGCGTTGAACGCAAGTTCGATTCCCACTCGTGACCAATAACAGTGGCAAATATTTGAATCGCCCCTGGGCCTCCCCCTAGATCAACTCAGCCTTAAATGAGTAACAGGTACGGTGTGTTAACATCAGCAATGGTGAGATGGAGGCGGCCAGGCATGGTGTTGGCTACCCAGCCCCTCGTGTGCCGTGCCAGCCTGAATAGTGATGTTAGCAAGAACATCTCTTTCGGCTACACTTGGAACTATTGGATTTTTTTTCGATTTAAAGCTTTCATGACTGCAGGGATTCATCTTCTTGGTTCTTTCGGAAATGTCACGTAGAAGGGAAATAATAAAATAATAAAAATACAATATAATAAAATAATTCTCACGTTTCTTCTCACGACGCTTGCGTTGTGGCCGAAACGTCGTGATAATTATTTTATTTTTATTATTTAATTATTGGATTTGCTCGTCACTACCTGGTCTGGCTACACAAGCTAGTCTTCCGTTGTTTCACGTGTGAAATGGATCACTGGAAGCCACACCTGGTGAGCCGTGTGAAATGGGGGTCACTCACCGACAAGCCTAGGTCAGTGAGCTGCTTCAGGAGACGCGCCAGCATCAGCTCATAACCCTGTAGACATCACCACCACCACCGACAGCATTAGGATCATCACCATTCTCATTGGCACAACCGCAATCAGCACCAGCGTCAAGCGTTACCACAGCAACCCCCTCTCTGCATATGTAGACTTAAACAAAGCCGGCGTGTAATAAAAGCATGAGCACGCCGCTCATATTTACGGGAATATACACAACCCCTACAACTCTGCTCAGGCAGACACTAATGTACAAACAAGCCACTCAGGGGGCACCACACACCACGCAAGCCTCCACATGCACAAACAGGCGTGCACACCCACACACACACACACCCCTCTACAAATACAACTACAACCAAATTACACGGGAAATGTGTAAGGCTCTTGCTTGGCAGGTCACGGGATAGAGACCAGCGGGTGTTGTGGCTCAACTGGGATGCACTGTGCCCCGCTCCTTGCTGCGAGCATAAACTCCTCCATCCGTTATTGTTTGGAGGGCAACGCACACAAACCATAAACACACAGACCGCCCCACACTGCCGCTTCCACCAATACCAATATACCCTCCATTAGTCACTAAGTGACGGTGACGTTACCACGGCGTCTGTAGGAGGCCAGGTGCACTTTGAGGCCACGTGAAGTGTCGAACGCTCGCAGACAGGAGGCCACAGGACAGACCCAGGTGCTTCCACCACCACACACACCTTGGGCTGTTGCTGCTGTTGCTGCTGCTGCTGCTGTTGCTGCTGCTGTTGCTGCAGTGGTTTCCTCCACGGATGTCCCCCAGGACTATGCGTCGAGAGGGGCCCCCCATTCCACAGGCTTTCCGAAGCGAGGTCGTCAGCGGGGGGCCCCCCGAGTGTGGTCCAGTCGGGAGAGAACCCATCTGCAGCGGGTAGACCCCCACTCCAACCGTCCATTTTGCTCCTGTCTGCACGCAGCGCCGGCCGACACAACACGAACCCACTGAGACCCTCGGAGGTAAAGGCGCAGGCCTGCAACTGGTTTCTTGCGACACTGCTGGCGGAGGGGGCATGCCTACGAGAGCTATCGCACTTTTACATCACCTAGATTGAAAACTAATTTCTTTAGCACTACTTTTTGTGTTTAGTTTGTTGTCCTTCTCCCGCACCTCCGATTACGAGCACATTTGGCTACGGACGGTGCGAAAGAAGTTCAACGTACAGACGTGCGAACGAGCAGCAGCTCGACTCTACACTTCCACACGTTGGCCAAGACGTCTTGAGAAAATGTGGGAGCTCCGCCACTTGGCACCACCGCACGCAACGTGCCGATCAACCAACTGTGGCGAATCCATTTACACTCTGGGTGGACAGCAGAGGTCGCAAACGGGTTTTGATTCCTTACCCGTACCCGGCCGCACCAGGGTCGCAAATGGGTACCCATACCCGTACCCTACCCGATACCCGGCTACCCGTACCCGGCTGGGTACTGCTACGCCACGGGAGAATGAAACGGCTGGGTATGGGTAGGGTACGGGTATCGGGTACCCGATTGCGACCTCTGGGATGAAGCCATGTTGCAGGCGCGGGTGGGTTGATTCTAGGAACTTGAATTGTGAGAAGAGACAAGACGTAGCGAAATGAGTGACAAACGGTGACTCACCAGTGACTCACGGTCTACCCGTACCCGGCTGCACCAGGGTCGCACCAGGGTCGCAAACGGCTACCCGTACCCAGCCGGGTACGGGTAGCCGGGTATCGGGTAGGGTACGGGTATCGGGTACCCGGTTGCGACCTCTGGTGGACAGAGGCGGTGGGAAGGGCGGTAGATTTAAGAAACTTGCACCGTCATGCGAACTGCTGCGCCACGGGAGAATGAAACTAACCGGTGACCTTCGGGTTGCAAGTCCAGTGTGCAAACCGTGACAGCGCGCGGGCAAGCATGTGGGCTTGGGATGGGGGGGGGAGGTTCACGACAGCCGGGTCGGGAACACAGTGGGTTGGACACTGAACTCTTGACCTCTCAGGGAACGATCAAGTCACCATCGACGCATGCGATGACGTGGACGGCAGCGTGTTTTCGCCGTGCACGTGCCCGACTTGACGTCACACGACCTGCACCAAGCACTGCGTGGCCTCGCGAGCCATCTTCAGATACTGCGAGGCCAACGCATCGCGGTTCGTGGCCAATGGAAAACCACCGCCACCGCGGGGGGTGGGGGGGGGCTACGCTGGCTGTGCCGGAGAGTACGTCCTTAAGGAGCCCACTGTCAAATCCACGACACCTAAGGCCTCCATCTAATTACCTTTTAAATATCCCTAGAACAAGGATTGACAGAGGTGACAACAAGGCCTTTGCTGTAACGTTTTGCAACAACCTTGTCCCCCCCCTAACATCGTAAATATTCCTTCAAAACATATCACGAAGCAGAAGATGAGTGCTGCATACAGCAGTCACATTTGCAAATGTGATTTGTAAAATTGCTCCTCGCCTGTCTATCAATAGTTCGGTTAACGGTGCCATCTTATTGAGGGACCACTGCTGTGTTATCTTGGTGTGGTCTGGCATTATTCATATTCAGCGACTTGCTTACCATTTTCTCTATCTTTGTACCGCTATCGTTTATTTGTGTGCGTATTAAATTTCGATTTAAAGCTTTCGTGACTGCAGGGATTCATCTTCTTGGTTCTTTCGGTAAAGTCACGTAGAATGGAAATAATAAAATAATGAAAACAAAACATTTTTAAATAATTATTTCGTTTTATTTATTTGTTATGTTTTATTTTTATTATTTTACTATTTCCATTCTACGTGACTATACCGAAAGAACCAAGAAGATGTGTGTGTATTGTTGGCCGTGGTAACCTGCCGACCCCCTTGCCCAAACTGGGGACTTGTGCGAGAAAAAGATCTTCGGAGGCTCATCGAATTCCTCCTTCGGTGCAAATAAAGATTCCGATTCGGATGCCAAACTCACCAGTTCTGCTGGAGAAGCGCTCAGCGGCCGGCGTGTTGGCCCAGCCGGACACAGGTCGCCCGGCGTTGGTTGGAAGAACCCCGGGGGGGTCGGGGGCGGGCGGGGGATGCGACGCCGCCCACCCCGGGGCTGCTCCCTCTCCGCCTCGACCCCACAGCGATGTGCCGTCATCGCCGCGGGAGAAGCCTTCGGAAGGCCGCGAACGATCGTACCAGCCTGAGAGAGAGAAGGGAAGAGAGACTGAGGACCAGGTTTCTTGAGGCTCGGCTCCAGGAGACCGGGTCTCAGGGTCTTAAGACTCGGCTCCAGGAGACCGGGTCTCAGGGTCTTAAGACTCGGCTCCAGGAGACCGGGTCTCAGGGTCTCGAGACTCGGCTCCAGGAGACCGGGTCTCAGGGTCTCGAGACTCGGCTCCAGGAGACCGGGTCTCAGGGTCTTGAGACTCGGCTCCAGGAGACCGGGTCTCAGGGTCTTGAGACTCGGCTCCAGGAGACCGGGTCTCAGGGTCTTAAGACTCGGCTCCAGGAGACCGGGTCTCAGGGTCTTAAGACTCGGCTCCAGGAGACCGGGTCTCAGGGTCTCGAGACTCGGCTCCAGGAGACCGGGTCTCAGGGTCTTGAGACTCGGCTCCAGGAGACCGGGTCTCAGGGTCTTGAGACTCGGCTCCAGGAGACCGGGTCCCAGGGTCTTGAGACTCGGCTCCAGGAGACCGGGTCTCAGGGTCTTGAGACTCGGCTCAAGGAGACCGGGTCTCAGGGTCTTGAGACTCAGCTCCAGGAGACCGGGGTCTCAGGGTCTTGAGACTCGGCTCCAGGAGACCGGGGTCTCAGCGTCTTGAGACTCGGCTCCAGGAGACCGGGTCTCAGGGTCTTGAGACTCGGCTCAAGGAGACCGGGTCTCAGGGTCTTGAGACTCGGCTCCAGGAGACCGGGTCTCAGGGTCTTGAGACTCAGCTCCAGGAGACCGGGTCTCAGGGTCTTGAGACTCGGCTCCAGGAGACCGGGTCTCAGGGTCTCGAGACTCGGCTCCAGGAGACCGGGTCTCAGTGTCTTGAGACTCGGCTCCAGGAGACCGGGTCTCAGGGTCTTGACACTCGGCTCCAGGAGACCGGGTCTCAGGGTCTTGAGACTCAGCTCCAGGAGACCGGGTCTCAGGGTCTCGAGACTCGGCTCCAGGAGACCGGGTCTCAGGGTCTCGAGACTCGGCTCCAGGAGACCGGGTCTCAGTGTCTTGAGACCCGGCTCCAGGAGACCGGGTCTCAGGGTCTTAAGACTCGGCTCCAGGAGACCGGGTCTCAGGGTCTCGAGACTCGGCTCCAGGAGACCGGGTCTCAGGGTCTTGAGACTCGGCTCCAGGAGACCGGGTCTCAGGGTCTTGAGACTCGGCTCCAGGAGACCGGGTCTCAGGGTCTTAAGACTCGGCTCCAGGAGACCGGGTCTCAGGGTCTTAAGACTCGGCTCCAGGAGACCGGGTCTCAGGGTCTCGAGACTCGGCTCCAGGAGACCGGGTCTCAGGGTCTTGAGACTCGGCTCCAGGAGACCGGGTCTCAGGGTCTTGAGACTCGGCTCCAGGAGACCGGGTCCCAGGGTCTTGAGACTCGGCTCCAGGAGACCGGGTCTCAGGGTCTTGAGACTCGGCTCAAGGAGACCGGGTCTCAGGGTCTTGAGACTCAGCTCCAGGAGACCGGGTCTCAGGGTCTTGAGACTCGGCTCCAGGAGACCGGGTCTCAGCGTCTTGAGACTCGGCTCCAGGAGACCGGGTCTCAGGGTCTTGAGACTCGGCTCAAGGAGACCGGGTCTCAGGGTCTTGAGACTCGGCTCCAGGAGACCGGGTCTCAGGGTCTTGAGACTCAGCTCCAGGAGACCGGGTCTCAGGGTCTTGAGACTCGGCTCCAGGAGACCGGGTCTCAGGGTCTCGAGACTCGGCTCCAGGAGACCGGGTCTCAGTGTCTTGAGACTCGGCTCCAGGAGACCGGGTCTCAGGGTCTTGACACTCGGCTCCAGGAGACCGGGTCTCAGGGTCTTGAGACTCAGCTCCAGGAGACCGGGTCTCAGGGTCTCGAGACTCGGCTCCAGGAGACCGGGTCTCAGGGTCTCGAGACTCGGCTCCAGGAGACCGGGTCTCAGTGTCTTGAGACTCGGCTCCAGGAGACCGGGTCTCAGGGTCTTGACACTCGGCTCCAGGAGACCGGGTCTCAGGGTCTTGAGACTCAGCTCCAGGAGACCGGGTCTCAGGGTCTCGAGACTCGGCTCCAGGAGACCGGGTCTCAGGGTCTTGAGACTCAGCTCCAGGAGACCGGGTCTCAGGGTCTTGAGACTCGGCTCCAGGAGACCGGGTCTCAGCGTCTTGAGACTCGGCTCCAGGAGACCGGGTCTCAGGGTCTTGACACTCGGCTCCAGGAGACCGGGTCTCAGGGTCTTGACACTCGGCTCCAGGAGACCGGGTCTCAGGGTCTTGAGACTCAGCTCCAGGAGACCGGGTCTCAGGGTCTCGAGACTCGGCTCCAGGAGACCGGGTCTCAGGGTCTTGAGACTCAGCTCCAGGAGACCGGGTCTCAGGGTCTTGAGACTCGGCTCCAGGAGACCGGGTCTCAGCGTCTTGAGACTCGGCTCCAGGAGACCGGGTCTCAGGGTCTTGAGACTCAGCTCCAGGAGACCGGGTCTCAGGGTCTTGAGACTCGGCTCCAGGAGACCGGGTCTCAGGGTCTTGAGACTCGGCTCCAGGAGACCGGGTCTCAGCGTCTTGAGACTCGGCTCCAGGAGTCCGGGTTTCAATACGAGTATCATTCACAACACAGAGCGTCTCTCTCACCAGTAGGAGACAATTTCCTCATGGGCGCTGCTCCTCCTTGCATGGGACGCCCGCGGTCCTGCTGCTGCTCGCTCGATGCAGACATCCCTCTCCTCCTGCCGCCGCTCCCAATCTGCCCATACCTTCCCTCTTCCTCCCAGTCTACATCCCACATCCCCATCGTGTCGCTGTTCCGGCCGCCACCTCCCCACCCACCCTCCAAGCCCATCCTCTGCTGCTGTTGCTGCTGCTGCTGCTGATGCTGCTGTTGGTGCTGCTGGTAGGCGGAGGGAGGCCTAGAATCATCCCAGCCTCTCTGCATCGCGCTTGAAGATGAAGACGGCATTGCCGGCGGCGGTGGCGGCATCGCCGGTGTTTGTGCCATTGCCGCAGCTTTGGCAGATGCCGCCTGCTCTTCCCACGTTCCCCAGCGCTCAGTCGAAGCGCCCCCCCAACCTCTGTTTGCGCCACCACTATCGCCACCGCCGCCGCCGCCGCCACCGCCGCCGCCGCCACCCCTTTGCGAGCGGGAGTCATTCCAACCGCCAGCGCTATCCCAAGTTTGCTCAGCGGCCCGTCCGGTCTGCCATTGCCCTGCTCCATGATTCTTCTGCTGCTGCTGCTGTTGTTGTTGCTGCTGTTGCTGCTGCTGTTGTTGTTGCTGTTCAGCCCAGCTCGAATGGGGCTGCAGTCCAAACTTTGACTTTGTTGAGGACGACGATGAAGACGATGCAGTACCAGTACTAGCAGCAGCGGCTGCGGCAGCGGCCGCGATAGCGGGAGCAATGTCCTCCCAGTAGCCCACCGTGAAGCCATCGTCCCAGCCGCACGATGACGGTGACGTCCACTGCCTCGCGTTGGTTCCCTCCCTCCGAGCCGCTTGCTGCTGCTGCTGTTGCTGCTGCTGCGTGGGTGGCGGCGGCGGAGGTGGAGGCTGCGGCCTTGGCGGCGACGCGATAGGCCACGGCGTGTTCTGCTTCACCGGCGTTTGGCCCCAGCCGGCGTTGGAGAGGACGCGGGGGTCGATTTCGCGCCGGTTTTGGGAGGCGGGCGCTTCTCCCGCCGGCGTCTTGATGCACGGATTGGGGGGTCCGTTCCTGCTGCCGGTGCCGCCAGTGCCGCCGGTGCCGCCGGTGCTGCTTGCGCCGCTGCTGCTTCGAGCTCCACTGCTGTTACCGTTGCTCACTACGGTCACACCCGCTAACCCTACGATGCTGCTGCTGCAACTGCCGCTTACTGTCATGCCAGCTGCGGCCGACACGCTGCTGCTGCTGCTGTTATTGCTGCTAACTCCACTCGTAGCACTGGCTGTGCCTGCCGCATTATTGCTACTGCTGCTGCTGCTTTTTACTGTGGCACCCGCTGTATTATCGCTGCTACTGCCATTGCCCACCGTAACACCGGTTGCGCCTGACATTTTATTGCTGCTGCTGCCGCCGCCACCGCCGACCGCTGCGGCGCCGGCTGCACCTAGGTTGTTACCGCTGCTGCTGCTACGGTGCTTGCAATCATTACCCCAGCCTCGATCAGGAACGCCCGAGTCTGCTGCATCACCCCATCCTGTCGCCGCCGCTGCTGCTGCTGCGGCGGTAGTAGCGCCGGCACCTTCGGGTTCCGCAGAACCAGACTGCGGCTCCACGCCGCTGGCTTGTGCTTGCTGTTGCTGTTTCCCGGGATGTCGAGCAGATATGGAAGATGCCGTCTTTCCACCCCAGCCATTGTGCCAATGTACGTTGGGGCCCGGCAGTGAAGGCGGAATGGAGGCGTTGCTGCTGCTGCTGCTGCTGCCGCCAGTGCTGTTGTTGTTGTTGCTGCTGCTGCTGTTTGCGCCGGGTGCACGGCAGGGCCAGCTGTTGGTGGTGCTGCTGCTGCCATTGTCCTCAAATGCTGGACCCGAGTTCATGGCAGAGTCTGGAGGAGCTGTGGGTTATGGGAGGGGAGGGGGAGAGGGATGCGCTTTGGTCTAGAGCTGGGCTATTGGATCGAGCAGAAGCTGTGTCTAGGCACACCCCTTGGTAGCAAGTGCAGCCGTGTTTAGATTCATAGTAGTGTGCATCAGAAGTTGTCCTTTGCATTCCCTACCAGTGCTTATATCAGAATCGTTTATTACAAGGTGAGCTTACATCCAGCTTCCAGTTATCCATGACAATCATAGGTTACTCGACCAATCAAATTACACGAAAACAGTTCCGGGGGGAGGGGGTCAAAAGCCTCACCCCCACTATTCGTAAGTGTGCCGCTGGACGGGCGGTGGGGGGACGAGAACTTTTTAGGGGGTTTCCCGCCTTCAGGAGGCAGGAGATGGGGGTGGCCGCCACTTCTCAAGGTGAACAAGTTATCGGCCGCTAAAAAAAAGTGGTCGATCAAATATTTATTTTCGTTGTTGACTTAATCTTCCCCAGCTCTACTTTTGAGTTTCAATGGCGAGGTTAATAATGGCATGACTAGTAAAGTGGAAGGGGGGTTATGGTCATCAGAAGGAGTTTTATATAGTAATAGGTTTTTACCCTTTAAACTGGTACAAAACTGACACCTTTATACAAGGCATCATGTTTGCAATAACCACAACACAAGCAGTCAAAATGCAAAGAAAAATAAACAACTCTGATGATGGTAATGATATGCACTGTCCTTGAAGTTGATTAGTCCACACCCGAGACAGCTTTTCTTAGAGCCTAGTCTCCATTGGTGTTGGACCAGATGATGCCAAAAGGCATCAATGGAGACTAGGATCTTAGGAAAGCTGTCTCGGGTGTGGACCAATCAACTTCAAGGACAGTGCATATCATTACCATTATCAGAGTTGTTTCTTTTTGTTTGCATTTTGACAGCTTGTGTTGTGGTTATTGCAAACATGATGCCTTGTATAAAGGTGTCAGTTTTGTACCAGTTTAAAGGGTAAAAAGCTACTACTATATTTTGCCACTGGTAAAGGAGGTCTCATAGTGTAAAGGAGTTTTATAGTTGGTGGATTACCGTTGTGGCTTTTTGTTGTGGCAAGTGTTGAGAGGCTACCGACTTTACGGGCGAGCGTTAGAATTGGTATCAGGTAAAATGCTACACAGCTGGTGTTAGGAATAGTCTCAGGGATAGAGGTAGTATTTGTATTTATATTAGTGTTAGTAGTAGCGTGTGGCAAGGACAGCATCGGTGTCAGGGTCATGGCCAGTGCTGGTAATGAGACCAGCGTCAGGGACAATGTGAGATAAATAAACTTGGTGACGCTGAATTGGCAGCGGTGCACAATCACAAAAATCTCAACGCATTCGTTCATGGCACTGCGTTAAAAAGAAAAGTTACATTTAAGGCAACGTCTTGGGCATTGGCCCTTCTTCAGAGCGCATGGAGCAACCGGAAAGGTAGAGTCAGAGGGATAAGTGTTCGGCTTTATAACCGGGCTCGTGTTACCATGAATATTCACGAGGGTTAGTGTTATGGTTATGTTTATGGTTTGTGTTGGGGCTATTCTGGGTGCTATGGGTAGGAATGTTGCTAAGGACAGCGTTTGCATGGGCTGACGAATATCTGAACCGGTCCCTGGGATTCCCCTTGATCAACTGAAAACGAGCACCTGGCCGCGGGTGTGTAACCGCTGGAGAGACAAAGACGGCCAGGCGAGTGCCTGGCCACACCGCCCCCCCCCTCCCTTGCGTTCCGTGCCGGCCTTTGCAGCCGCTCGCTCACGGCGCTTGTCCCAATTCTGTTAAAGGCTACGTGGGGGATCTTAGCCGTCGTGTGTGTGCGTGTGCGCGTGCGCGTGTGTGCGTGTGTGTGTGCGAAGTCAGTTTTGACGCCACGGGTTCATACCTCCTGTGGCGCTGGAAGACGAGTCTTGGGTCGAAGCCTTCGGGGAGTTTGACGTCGGCCCACTGTGCGTACCAATGGAAGCCCCGGTCTGCAAGCCACAAAGTTATTAGCGGTAACTTTTTTTTACTTTACTACTAAACTCATTTAACCGAGGAAAGCCTCACCGCACAATGTTTCTTATATAATTTTTTGGTATATTTTTCAGCATTTCGATGTTTGGTCAGTATCAGTTACATTACGTGCTTTGTTTTAGCTTTCGGAGGAAACCCATGTAGATACGGAGGGGGTAAAAACATACAAACTCACGGCGCTGCCATTATGAACCCATGAGATACCCAGACCCCAAGGCCTGAGCCTGAGCCCGTGCCCCTCAGTGGCGCTGGCTCACCGTCTCGCGACACCGCCGCTAGATGAGCCCCCCTACCTGTCCAGACTTGGGCAGCTTCTTGGGCTCCTGTTGGCGGAATCGAGGGGGAACTTCTCTCAGCTGGAATCGAGCTGCGCACGCGGCAAGCGAAGGGCTGGCTGCTGCAAGTACGCCCTGCTGCTGCTGCTGCTGTTGGTTCAGCTGCTGCTGCTGCTGGTTCTGCTGCGGCGGTGGCGGCTGCTGCTGTTGTTGAGAGCAGTGTCGACCGACAGGCTTTGCTGCGTCTGATGGGAAGGGCAGGTTGAAGGGGGGGGTCATTAAAAAACCCTCACGTTTATAACGACAACCGATAAACCGATTGCCATTTTTATTATCGGTTGCGCAAGCCAGGAACTGGTCAACGTTTCCGTGGAAAGTCAGTCACGCGTGCACCCATTGGGCGCAGGTGAGCATACAAACTGCACGGTGGCCTAAATACGTTTGTCCTAATTTCTGTTCAAACGTAAAGGTGCAACCTTGCAAGTCTCTCTCCCCGTGATCGCGTGGATTTTTCTCCGGTTTCTCCCTCCACATTCAGAAACATGCGCTTAAGATTATTTTGACTGCTACAAATGTCCACACGACAGGCCACTTCGTTGGGCTATAATTTGTGGCCAGGTCGCTTCTGAAAGAGAGCTAGGTAGCTCAATTGGCCTTACCTGGTGAAATAAAAAAAAGTTTAATTTACTTTATCTTGCTTACACAATTCAGATCCTTCACTAGAAGGGAGCTGTCGTGGGTATTTGGTCTACTCTTCCACGCTGGCCAGAGGTCTTCGAAGAGGCGGGTGTACCACACACAGACCCTGCTGATTAACTCATTAAACTGTGGTGCACACATTTACAGATAGTCCCCGAGTTACGATGGTCCGCTTACGATATTTCGATCTTACGATGGCGATACGACAAAATTGTAACCTATTTTGAATTTCACGCGGCAGGCAAACGCAGCAGCGAACGATACGTTCAATGCATGTATGATACGTAGCTTTAGCGATTTCATTTTAGGGTTACCACGATACGTTCAATGAATTTTCAAAGTTTTTATAGCAGAGAGGATTGTTTCCTGAAAAAAACTTTCTATTAAATTGCAGTTCATATAGGTAGGCTAAGAATTTACCTTGTTTTTGTTACTTTACATTTGACTGTGCAATACAGTATTGTAATTAATAAGTACACACAGTATATAGTTTATACAGTACGGTACTGTAAATTGCTCTGTTCTGCTAAATTATCACCGTTCTTTAAGACTCCTGGGTAGACTAGGCCATCTTCAACTTACGATATTTTTGACTTACGATGGGGTCGTCGTAACGCATCTCCATCGTAAGTAGTTGACTACCTGTACACTGCTGACTGGAGAGTGGCTGGAAGATTAGAGAAACTTGCACCAGAATTTCAACCGCCGGACCGTGTGCGAACCATTACAACACATACCTATGGGACCTTTTGTGACACTATCCAAAATTAAGAAAAACAAGAATAGGTTCTACCCTTTCTGGAAATCAAACAGCGGGTGTTAAGACGTTCAAACACCAAACAGACTCTTAGGTTTTTGCGGTAAAGTAACATAGGCAAAAAATTATAAATAAATATCGTGTAGATGTGGTGATAGAAATAAAAGAATAATAAATATTTTAATCTTTATTTTATTTATAGAATCATTTGTACGAGCTATTTTATTATTTATTTATTCTTTTTCCTACGTGTCTTTACCGAAAAAACCTAAGAGTATGTCTTTTATAGTTTCAAAGATAACGCATATATCATCAGAGCATGTCTGTTTGCATGTTTTATCCACAAGTGTGTGTGATTAATGCAGACTTGCTGCCCTGCAAAAGGTATTTATTTGGCGTCTGACCATCTTCACATCTTTTGCTAAAGCAAAAAACCTATTATTGCACTGGTCAACAAAATGTTTTTTTTTCTGGCCTGGACTTTTGCAGCTGTTCTAGACTAATTTCAGGGTGCCGATTCCAAATCTGATCTCAGATTTGCTCTATCACATCTCATTTTTATGCTATCGGCATACCCCATTTTCATTGATTTTACCCGAAATTAACTCTGTCACTTATGATTGCAAGTTGTTGCGAGTCAGTGACTGCTTTAGTGTTAAAATATGGTGCTGTATTTTTAGGATAGTGTGTTTATAATATCATTTTATGTAGATATCCACATTTATTTAGTATTTTTCTTCTGCAGTTTTTATTAAAAATGCAATATTTGATATCTCAAAAACCTGATGTGATAGACAAAAACTGATGCCAGATTTGGAATCAGCACCCCAAAATTACCTTACAACCGTTCGAATACCTTATGCCAGAAAAAGTGTGTTGACCAGTGTTATTTTTTTTCAGCATCATAACTCAACAGCTCCCTTCGTTTCTCAGTTAAGAAGGGTCTCACGTTGTGCTTATTGATCTAGACCAGGGGTCGGCAACCAAAATAACAAGAAGAGCCATTTCTTTCCAATTCGGTACAAAATTCAGTATTTCAAGAGCCGCAATGCATCTGAGCACATACTGTACATACGTACATATCGTCAAGAAGCAGCCCGTAAAGAGCCGCATGCGGCTCCGGAGCCGTAGGTTGCCGACCCCTGGTCTAGACAATGCTATGCGTGGCAAATCGGTAACCGGAATGTCAGTGGGGTTTTTTTTTTCTTATTCGGTTACTGGAAGTACTAGAAAATAATTTTCACCCTGCATGGGATGGGTGTGTGTCGACTGTCTACTGTACAAACCATAGCAACGTTGAATTACAAATGCTATTTTCAGCAGAGACAATTACTTTCTCACTCGTGGAATTAATTCAAAATCCCTAGGTCCCACTCGGTCGGAAAAAGTCGCAGTAACATCTTACCTTTCGGCTTTACCTCGGACGCCTGTAAAGAAAGAACGTGAACACATATCAATACAGGTATGAACGAAGATCGCGTTCAAACCGACTCATCTAAACACACACTACACACGCAACGGACACAAGACTTCCAGATGTTGAGACTCGGCTCCTGGAGATCGGGTCTCAGGATCAGTGTCCTCAGAATAGGCTAATAACACAATCTTACCCAGTGCCCCAACTGGACATCTATGAAAATAGCTTAATATCTCATCGGATTCCTTCAGTATATATATTCCGATTCTGAAGAAAAATTCTTATTCTGACATTCACGTGAATGGACCAAAGGAGTTCAAACAACACAAAGAAGAAAAAAAATAGAAACTAGACACTATGAGATCTCTTTTACCGGTGGCAAAATATAGTAGTAGGTTTTTACCCTTTTAAACTGGTACAAAACTGACACCTTTATTCAAGGCATCATGTTTGCAATAACCACAACACAAGCAGTCAAAAAGCTAACAAAAAGAAGCAACTCTGATAATGATAGTGCATATTATTACAGTGCATATTATTATCATTATCAGAGTTGCTTCTTTTTGTCTGCTTTTTTGACTACTTGTGTTGTGGTTATTGCAAACATGATGCCTTGAATAAAGGTGTCAGTTTTGTACCAGTTTAAAAGGGTAAAAACCTACTACTAGAAACTAGACAATCAAACAGTAAGGTTTGTCGCACAAACAAAACATGCCAATTTGTTATTAGTTGAGCGCACCGGTGTGTTTGAGAGTAAATTCACAAAAATTGTATCTTGAGTACTCGAATTATAAATGTTGAAGGTTTACTCTCCAACACACCGGTGTACTAATTGGCTGTGTCGGGTGGTGGCGGGTTTAACGACACATTTATATTTGTGCGACCTAACAAAAACAACTATTATTAATAATATTGGTCGTGAAAAGCTACTGCGTGTTAAACTAGACAACCAAAATGTACGAGGCTCTTTAAAATAACCACCACACAAAAGCTTTACTTTTTTAAATCCTTTATATTAAGTTCACTTGCTTGCTTGCTTACGACCGTGCAAATCTTTCGGTCGTTTTTTAACCCACTTCCCGTGATCCAATCGAGCTGACATTTTCCACACAGACTCGTTGTGCATGACAATTAATGTTCGTGAAAATTTTTTCCCAAAATTTTACACTTTTTAGGACAAAAATATTATATGTAATTACCAATTGTTTAATGCTGCCATGCAATCATCTGACCCCTAGGTGGCAGCCATCTCAAGCCAGAGGACGAGAGGACTCTAGCCGCCACGCATATAAAGGATTTATAGTGAAAAACTTTGTTTTTACGGGTTATACTTGTTTATCTTCAAGAGACCGGGGGGGGGTTGTGGTTTAGTTTGCTTGCAGAGGGCATGTCTCTCTCGCACCTTTTTCACGGAAGAATCTCTTTTTTTCTTATCATCCCTCTTCTTGCGCTTCTCTTCCATCAATGTGTCGGCCTCCGAGGTCTTGTTTTGCACCTCCCTATCCCTGCCACAAGACACACCACCTCAACTTAACAACCTCGCCTGCCGGTGTGGGGGGGGGGGGGGCGCTCGGGATATATTCTCAATACTCCCTTTATCCACTGTAATATCCGAGCTAAGGCCAGCGCCCTCACACGGTGGTTGCCTACTGGTTGTTAACAAGTACCGAGCCGGAACAAAACAATGTTATGCCGGCCTCGCCAAGCCCAGCGATCTTGGACTCCCCAGTGCTGATGTTAAACACACCGCAGCAGATACTCGGCTACGGCTGACAACCTAGGATAAGGCACAGAACCTGTGTTCCGATATTCGGCAAACAAAAGTTGGCTGCGAGCGTGAGGCAAACTCGAGGTGCCAGGTTCACTCATCACTGCACCAACAGCACCACCCACAGACCACTGCGCCTAACGCTTTCCACACACACACACAAACTCATGCTCACGTTGCAATGTTTGTGTAATGCTGGGTGGTTTCAGTACAGTTTCAACCGGTCAACATTTTTTTTTTTAAACCGGACTTCTGGAATTTGTGAAGTGACTACTTTCATTTTTGGGAAACGGTCATCAAGAGCAACCGATGCCCTGTGGCAAATAATGTAACCGCATTTCAATGGCCATGTTCAACGTTGCGTGAAAAAACTATAAACGTGGCCTGGTGGCTCCGAGGTTTAATAATGTCCATGTTAGACACACTAAGCGCCAGCAGAACTACAAAGGCACAAAATGAACGTCCAATATCCGACCGTCACATAACCACCCTCACCAGTTAACCCACACCCCAGTTGAGTATTTGTGCACGGTGGAACCTTGTTTTCGATACCCATTCACAAATGCGACCTTTTCACATGCAGTAATATATTCTTCATCTTGCGTAGGAATCTCTCTCTCCTCTATGTCCCAGCCTCCGCCCATCATTCATCTCCAAACGCCACATGCTCCAAAATGCGCAGCTATAACCAGACCCCCTTCACCATATCATCCCAAGACTCCAATTCATCCACTGGCTCCTAATCAAATCCTGCATCAATTTCTAGATCTCACTCCTTGTCAAGAGCCCTGACAGACAGTCCCTGACAACCTCTACCCCCATCATTCTTGTTCCCCTCCACGCACTCTCCTACCTTTCATTTCACTCTACTCCTCTGCACACTCTCCTTACCTCTCCACTCTCATCTCACTCAACTCCCGTCCGTGCACTCTTCCCCCCTTCATTACTCTCCAACCTCTCTCATTTCACACTACCTTCTCCACACACTCTCCTACCACTCACGTCTCATCTCACTCCTCTCCATGCACTCTGCTTCAATAAAAGTTTCATGTAGAAGCCCCAGGACAACCTTTGCTTCTTGGCAGGTCACTCCTTCTCCTCTGCTGCCCCCACAGCCTGTAACTCACCCCAGCCATCGGTGCTCTCAATTCCCTACCCCAGTTTAAATCCAGGCTCAATAAAGACCATTTCTGTAGTCCTGCTGTCACTGCCCCTATAAAATAAAATACGACCAGCGTTTCTGCACAACGCATTTGCTCTGCGGGCACGTTTGGATACTATGTAAACCCACGTTGTGTTGCGCTGTTATGAAACTCTTGATAAAGAGACGCACAGCCCCAGGGCTTGAACCCACGATCTCAGCGGTGTTATCGCTCATTACGTATCCCAGGCCATATAATTCTACACAAAATTACCGTTTGCATTACTTATGAAACCCAAGACGCAACACTCTCCTCACTTAACCCCATTGAAAAACCAGAGCCAACAGTGGAAATTCCACGTTATAACGGCAGGGCCAATTTGCACAAAATGTCTGAGTTGATGCTCATATTTAACGATTAACAGGATTGTCTAAGTACGGTATGAAAGAAAGTTAAACATACAACACTATTGCTCAAGTGAAAAAGCGCCCTCTAATATCACAATGATGTTACGTAAGCTGTCAGTGTTTGGGATGCAATGGTTAGTGGGTCATACAGAGCTCCATTCGATTTAAAGCTTTCGTGACTGCAGGGATTCATCTTCTTGGTTCTTTCGGTAAAGTCACGTAGAAGGGAAATAATAAAAGAATAAAAATAAAACATAAGAAAGTTTTATTATTATTATTATTATATTATAATGTTTTATTTTTATTATTTTATTATTTCCCTTCTACGTGACTTTACCGAAAGAACCAAGAAGAAAAAAAGACAGTAGTTATATAGCAAGCGTGTTCATAAACCCACCTGTGCGGACTTTCTGAGTGCGTTCGCCTGCTTACGCATGATGGGTTTTCTCCGGGTGCTATAGTTTCCTCCGGCAACCAAGCAAAACACTCGTCATTTTTTTTTAAGCGATTGCTCCAACTTCCCAATGTAGCAGGACCCTCCCAAACACGAGCCAGTGGGAACTTTCCTGACATTATTACAGCGGGTCCCCAAAATAACAGGCGGGGTGACTTGGTATATCCATTATCGCAACCAAAACCCTGTTATTTCAACGAAGACCAGCTTGTAATATTTATGTAGCTCTTTATATAAAATAAAAAATTATACTAAAAGCAATATGAAACGTTAAAAGTACGCCACTGAAAAGCAGAGGCTAATTCTGGATCGTACAATCCAAAGCAATATTAGAGGGCCTCCAAAAAATAAAAGCCCCTTAAAATGCATAGAACCTTATATATTTTTTTATTATTTAAAAAGGATATCCATATAAAGACCTGACTCTGTATGTCTCAAAAAGCTATAGGGTACTTCCCGACAAGGTAGAAAGCTGAAATTTGCTACATAGGTAGCTTTAGGACAAAACAACAGGACATCTGAAAATCCAAGATTTTTCATTTTACGGACCCCACATTTCCATTTTTAAGTGCCCCATAAACATGTTTGTGCCGTGTCATTCAAAAACCGTTCAAAACACTGCCGTTTTTTTTGATAGAGCGTTAAACAGCAAGTAAGATTAAAGCGAGAACCATCGTTCTATCTTTTGTTTTTGAGATATTTCGGATTCAAGCGGTTTTGAACGAAAAAATACACATTTTATGATGTTCAAATCTGAATAATTCTAAAACGGTAAAAGATTGGAGAGCTTCCCCTCAGAGTATTAAGTTCATACATTTCTGGGGTTTTTCTAATAAAAAAGAACAATCTTTGAATTGAGCAGTTTCTGATGAGTACATCTTTAAATATCAAGTTATCAAAAAAATTTGTTTTTTGCGGAAAAAACACAAATTGTTGGAGTAGTTGTTAATGTCTGATCGTAGATAAAAATTGTAACAAATCATATCAAGTTAATTTTTACATTTGTCGAAAACGTTTGCCTGGCGAAGACAGGCCCTTTAATTAACTAGTCCGTAGTAAATTCGGTCCATCAGCCTATGAACAACATTCTGAACAAATCTTTCGGAAGCAAAAATTTCTCGACAAGTTTCACCTTTTTCTGTCTCATCGGCATGGCTGCTGCCTGTTAAGACGGATGACCGCCGGGTTGCTTCGTGTTACAGTCAGGAGAGCAAATCCTCTAACAGTGCTGTCGCATGCGTTTTTTTTTATCCGAGTGTCATTTCACCTCAATTAAAACTTCATTGCTGCATTAAGTGGCATTACAAACATTAATATTAATGACGACACAAACTTGCGGTAAGATCAGTTACATAGAACGTTTGAAATCTAAAACTAGGCAAGCACACGTACTAGGCCCTTCTTCTTGGTTCTTTCGGTAAAGTCACGTAGAAGGAAAACAATAAAATAATAAAATAAAACATAATAAAATAATTCTCACGACGTTTCGGCCACAACGCAAGCAGCCGTCATCAGGTGAAGACCAGGTCTTTTTCCATTCTACGTGACTTTACCGAAAGAACCAAGAAGATGAATCCCTGCAGTCACGAAAGCTTTAAATCGTACTAGGCCCTGTTTGTCAATCCACTACTGGATGCCTCCCCCCCCCCACTCCATACATCGAGTGGCAGGGGTCGTTTTACCGGACTGGTCAGCACAGGTTTAAGGCGGGAAACCATAGACTTTGGAGCATAGTACTGTACAACTACAGATGTCGTGGCACTGCCCTCTGCTGACAAAGGTATTATTTCTTTGAATCAAAATTTTTACCTTTATGGAAATTAATCACACGGTTTGCAAGAGACTAAATATGTACTGCTATATAAAGTGGCATTTTATGGAGTGGTCAATCCTCCGTTGGATGACGAGCCTATCAATGACAAAATTGCATTTAATAAAAATATGCACATTAAAATAAACTTCTATTTCGCTAGATTAGGATTAACCTATACACAGTGAACACCGTTAAAGGCGTCACGTAAAAAAATGCCTTTGATCCATTGTAATTAACCTATGTTTATACTCGCATATTAATTAATAATTTAAAACACGCAAAGCTCTTTAGCAAACGACCGCTGGAGGAGGGTCCTCCTCAATCTATGTATTGACCGTGGGATTAATCTTCTTGCTTCTTTCGGTAAAGTCACGTAGAAGGGAAATAATAAAATAATAAAAATGAAACATAATAAAATTTCGATTTAAAGCTTTCGTGACTGCAGGGATTCATCATCTTGGTTCTTTCTGTAAAGTCACGTAGAAGGGAAACAATAAAATAATAAAAATAAAACATCATAAAATACAATTCTCACGACGTTTCGGCCACAACGCAAGCAGCCGTCCTCAGGTGAAGAACAGGTCTTCCCCTCCCCCAACCCAGCTTAAATAGACGCTCCAAGCCTTGTGGTGTTCATTCAGACGCTGTCTTTCCGACAGCCCTGTTCTTCACCTGAGGACGGCTGCTTGCGTTGTGGCCGAAACGTCGTGAGAATTGTATTTTATGTTTTATTTTTATTATTTCCCTTCTACGTGACTTTACCGAAAGAACCAAGAAGATTAATCCCTGCAGTCACGAAAGCTTTAAATCGTGGGATTAACTATGACCACAAAACTATTTTGTTTTCAAACTAGATTTTTCTCGACCAGGTAAGGGCCACTCGAGCTACGTAGTTATATTTCGGACGCGACACGGCCACAAATGATAGCGTGGAAATTTATAGCAGTAAAAAAAAATACTCTTAAACGCACGTTTCTAAATGTGGCGGGGAAATACCCCGAGGACCCGGAGAAAAATCCACGCAACCACGGGGAGAGAGACCACATGCAACCTCCAAACATACAGCAGGCGTCGGGGGGTCGAACCCACGATCTCTTGCGTATCTGGCGAGGTAGTTAACATCTCGCCATGGTTGGTCATTGTAGGAGAGTCAAGGGCGAATGGACCCAGGACCGATTCACATAATACTATTCGCCGATGCCGGCCGTGAGCGGGAAATCGACCTCGGAACACCGCGTTCATATCGCAGTTATCTAACGACTGCACTACCGCTCCACCCCAACGTAGAAGCTAAACATTACTGAATCTTAACCTCGGACTCAAACCACATATCGTGCATTGACATTAAACGTAAAACATTATAGTTATTGTTAGACGGTGTATAACGCATTACAATGATGTACCTTTTAACCCGGTAATATAGCTTGTAACAAGCAGAATTTCTTTGCATCATCATCAACCATGGCAAATCCACGGCTGAATGATGAAGGCCTCGCCAATGCGGCATAACAATCCACCTATAAACCCCTGCACACGGACCGATTTTATTTGCTCCATCTCCCCGGTGAATGTCGTCTGGTAAGGCGTTCCATTACCAATTAAACATCCCTTTTAAAATCATAAACGTGCATATATTACCACTTACGACATTGAAAGTAAAACCAAAAAAACAAAAATCCCTAAATGCAATAAATGTAAAACAAAAACGGATCGGCAGTAGATTTTTTTTTCCAGCAGTTTTTTTTGTTAGTCGATCCAGGGCCTCGTCATGCGACCGTGGAATTGTCGAGCACTGCAACAATCGACAAGGCTCTCTCTCTACCTCCCCTCTAGCGGGAGACCCCTTACGCGTTTTTTTTTACACCTTTGCCGATATAAATCTGGCGACTCAAAGTGGGAATTTATTTATCGAACGCGATGGCCGAGGAAAACTCACAAAGTGGTGGTGTGGGAGACGGTGAAACTGGTGTGGTGAGAGGGGGGTGTGAGTGGGCTATTGCAGGGCTGAACCTTTATCGGGCCCCTCCGATCTGTGGGTTTCCCACCCACCCACCCACCCCCCTCCACGTTTAGGTTATTTAGATTATTTTTCTGCTTTAAAATGGCTCAATGATGATGAGGGGGGGGGGTGTGAGTGGGCTATTGCAGGGCTGAACCTTTATCGGGCCCCTCCGATCTGTGGGTTTCTCACCCACCCACCCACCCCCCTCCACGTTTAGGTTATTTACATTATGTTTCTGCTTTAAAATGGCTCAATGATGATGAGGGGGGGGGGGTGTGAGTGGGCTATTGCAGGGCTGAACCTTTATCGGGCCCCTCCGATCTGTGGGTTTCCCACCCACCCCCCTCCACGTTTAGGAACACGCGTTTAGTTTATTTAGATTATTTTTCTGCTTTAAAATGGCCCAATGATGGTGAGGGGGGGGGTGAGCTATTGCAGGGCTGAACCTTTATCAGGCCCCTCCGAATTGTGTGTTTCCCACCCACCCACCCACCCCCCTCAACGTTTAGGAACACGCGTTTAGGTTATTTAGATTATTTTTCTGCTTTAAAATGGCCCAATGATGGTGAGGGGGGGATGTGAGTGGGCTATTGCAGGGCTGAACCTTTATCGGGCCCCTCCGATTGGTGGGTTTCCCCCCCCCCCTCCACGTTTAGGAACACGCGTTTAGTTTATTTAGATTATTTTTCTGCTTTAAAATGGCCCAATGATGGTGAGGGGGGGGGTGAGCTATTGCAGGGCTGAACCTTTATCGGGCCCCTCCGAATTGTGGGTTTCCCACCCACCCACCCACCCCCCTCCACGTTTAGGTTATTTACATTATTTTTCTTCTTTAAAATGGCTCAATGATGGTGAGGGGGGGGATGTGAGTGAGCTATTGCAGGGCTGAACCTTTATCAGGCCCCTCCGAATTGTGGGTTTCCCACCCACCCACCCACCCCCCTCAACGTTTAGGAACACGCGTTTAGGTTATTTAGATTATTTTGATGCTTTAAAATGGCCCAATGATGGACCACTTTGCCGAGCAATAATTTGTGGCCAGATCGATTTTGTAAAAAAAAAATAAGTTCATACCTCAGTGGGCTTTGTCTGGTTTCGTGTTTGTATTTATTTCGGTGATTTTATTTAACATTTCTTTACCTTGCACTCCCATCGTGTTGTGACCAAAAATATCTTTACAACAGATCATCAGATTCCTCCGATTAAAAAAAAAATAAAATCGATATCAGGATTAATTCCGATTACCTAACACCGCCGATCAGAACCCAATAAACACGGGAGCTGCAACAAAAACACCCCTCTCCATTCAAAAAAGCTATGGAACAACCACGCAACACCACCACCACCAATAACCACAACGCATCTTGCAACAAAAAAAAAAACCTTCAAGCAAAACAAAAAAAAACATTTTAAATCGTCAAACTTGCTCGTAAAAAACAAATGCTGCGTCTGGCCAGTCACAAAAACAAACATCCCCCTCCCCCTCATTAATTCTAGATTTGAAGCTTTCGTGACTGCAAGCAATCACATTCTTAGGTGTTTTCCGTAAAGTCACCGTGTAGGTAAAACATAAAAATTAATGAAAATAAAATAAAAATCACGACGTTTCGGAGGCAACACAAGTCACCACCACCAGCCCTCACCACAACAAAGTAGTGGAAACCTTTAAGTGTGCGCCACAAGATCTCTTCCCACCCCCCACACACACACACGCGTTTCCTTCCCCTCCCCCAAACACAGCGCGGGCTTCACTACCACCACCACCACCATTAACAAACATCGGGGAAGGTGAGGAGGAGGAGGAGGGTGGTAGTGATGATGATGGTGGTGGTGGTGATGGTGGTGGGGGTTGCCGATGCGTTTACCTCATGGGAATAAGGTGACGCGGTTCCTCCGCCTGCCTCCCGCTGCTACTGCTGCTGCTGTTGCTGTTGGCGGCGCTGCAAAACGCCTGGGGCGTTCGTCGGCGACGTGGTTTGCTGCTGGAGTCGAGACGAGGAGATCAGTGGAGGCGAGATACGAAACCATCGCGGCAACGCTTCGTCTCCATCTTGGCTTCAACTGCCTCTGCTGTGTGGTGAGGGGGGCGGGGCGGGCGGACGTGACGTCATGAGGGGGATCTGAAATATTGTTTTTTTTTTAAATACAAATGTGTTTTAGATTGAGGTGAATTTATTCTTTACCGTGTGCCCGTAGAGTCGTTTTTTTTAATGTAAGTGAGTGTTTATTTTTTTTTAAGGAGAGCGGGTGCGATGACGCCATTTCCGTTTTAACGATTCGATTGTCTTTGCTGGGGACGGATGTGACGTTAGAGACGTGGGGTGGTGGGTGGGGGCTTTTATTTATTTGTTAAAGAATTATTGTCTTACATTTTCGAGATATTTAGACGCGTCTGCGTCGATTTTAAGTCTCAAATATAACTGGTGAACATAATGTTTGTTATAAATATAAGTTAAAAGCGATGTGAAAAAGGTCATTTCCGTTACGTTTTGAACGATTTCAAATTTCTCTTGTGGGAACGGATGTGACGTCACGGACGTGTATGGGGGTGGGGGGCTTTTATTTATCTTGTTAAATAATTTATTAAGTTATTACACTATCACGATTTGCAAAATCGGCCGCGTTACTTTAAAATAGCAAATATAAATGTTAAAGATAAAAAAGAAAATCTAAATATAATTTGGAAGCGATATGAGATGAGGTCACTTCCGGGACGACTTAACGATTACATTTATCTCTGGCGGGGACGGATGTGACGTCACAGTCGTGGGGAGCTTTAATTTATTTCGTTAAAACAAATAAAAATTTGACGCGGCTTTTAAGTTACAAAAAAATACTTCTATTATAAACATTGAAGAGATGTTCATTGTAAATACAATTTAGAAGCGACTGTATTGATTCGGCCTTTCGAGACTGGTTGGGACAGACCCAGCAGGTGCCATGGGTCGACTGAATGAGATGCCTGGTAGATGCACCACCAGCTGTACCCCCTACTGTGCCAGGCTAGGTGCATGAGGTCACGGGACAGACCCAGCAGGTGCCATGGGTTGGCTGACTGAGATGACCGGTAGATGCACCACCAGCTGTACCCCCTACTGTGCCAGGCTAGGTGCAGGAGGAGGTCACGGGACAGACCCAGCAGGTGCCATGGGTTGGCTGACTGAGATGACCGGTAGATGCACCACCAGCTGTACCCCCCTGCTGTGCCAGGCTAGGTGCATGAGGTCACGGGACAGACCCAGCAGGTGCCATGGGTTGGCTGACTGAGATGACCGGCAGATGCACCACCAGCTGTACCCCCCTGCTGTGCCAGGCTAGAGTGATTTCAACAAACTACAACATCAGCTAGTTGCTCTTAAACTAGTCCTAAATCCTGCCAAAACCAAGGTGCTATGCTTCTCACCAGGACTAAAGCGGGAAGTTATTTTTCCCCAATTACATACCTTAAATAATGATCAAATAGAGCAAGTCAAGATCTATAAGTATCTTGGGGTCATCCTGGATTCAAAACTGAATTTTGAAGATCACATTGATTATATTGGGAAAAAGACAAAAATTAAAATTGGTTTTCTATATCGACACAAGCACTGCTTCCCCCCTATGTTCCGTTTGGAATTGATTAAAGCTACCATACTGCCTCTACTTGATTACTGTGACATTGTGTATAAATCAGCCCCAAGTACTGTACTGAAGAAGCTTGACTCAATGTATCACTCGGCCTTAAGATTTGCATTGAACTGCCCATATAGGACTCACCACTGTGATCTCTACATTGGGTCAAACTTAACATCTCTGAATGTTCGACGGCTTGTGCACCAGATTTTATTTATTCATGATGTACTTGCAAAAAAATCTGCAGATTACCTGCTGGATCTCGTCTCTGTTTCAAAGAACAAATTTGACCTAAGGTCTACACTCATTTACCAGCTTAATATTCCCTATTGCCGTACATATACTGGAGGAAGGGCCTTTGCTATTGATGCCCCCAGGGTCTGGAATGCTGTTGCAAATAAATTGAAACTTGAGTCATTACCTATGAGATCTTCACTCAAAACTGCTTTAGAGGAGTTGTACACCCCTAGCTGCCAGTGCTATTCAGTGACCTAAAATAAAATGTTTCGCTCTGGATGATCGCTACAAAGTATGACCTGTGTTTTGATTTAGTGTGCTGATCTTAAAGGTGCATTGAAAATTTACAATACTCCGATTGATGCTCCTGCTGTTGTGGAGTGACTCATGCAGCCAGCTATGGCTGCAGGGTTTTGGTAGTACATGTTGTTTATGCCATTTATTGTGAAAATTCCGTCACAGTTCCTATGATTGCTTTTTCATTGCTTTCATGGCTTTATTTTGGTGATTTCGAAAAGTGTATTGTTTGTGTTGTTGTAGTACAGAGTTAGACTGATGGCCTTAATCTAAGTTGTCTTGTGGTTGTTGTTGTTGTTTGACTTGCATCCCACTGGGATTTTTGCACACAGCGTTGGTGTACGGTGTTTTTTCTGCAATATTTTTGCTGTCTTTTCTTGGATTTTCTGTCTGCACTTAGTCACATATTCACTTTAAGATGTTTTTTGTTCATGTTTTTTGTTTTTTGTTTGTTGCGGTTGCACCCGATTCAAGAGCTGAATGGCTCACAGGGCTATACCTAATAAATGAACTTGAACTTGAAACTTGAGGTGCAGGAGGTCACGGGACAGACCCTGCAGGTGCCACGGGTTGGCTGAGATGACCGGTAGATGCACCACCAGCTGTACCCCCTGCTGTGCCAGGCTAGGTGCATGAGGAGGTCACGGGACAGACCCAGCAGGTGCCATGGGTTGGCTGAATGAGATGACCGGTAGATGCACCACAAGCTGTACCCCCTACTGTGCCAGGCTAGGTTCAGGATGAGGTCACGGGACAGACCCTGCAGGTGCCATGGGTTGGCTGACTGAGATGACCGGTAGATGCACCACCAGCTGTACCCCCTACTGTGCCAGGCTAGGTGCAGGAGGAGGTCACGGGACAGACCCAGCAGGTGCCATGAGTTGGCTGACTGAGATGACCGGTAGATGCACCACCAGCTGTACCCCCCTGCTGTGCCAGGCTAGGTGCATGAGGTCACGGGACAGACCCAGCAGGTGCCATGGGTTGGCTGACTGAGATGACCGGCAGATGCACCACCAGCTGTACCCCCCTGCTGTGCCAGGCTAGGTGCATGAGGTCACGGGACAGACCCAGCAAGTGCCATGGGTTGGCTGACTGAGATGACCGGTAGATGCACCACCAGATGTACCCCCCTGCTATGCCAGGCTAGGTGCAGGAGGAGGTCACGGTACAGACCCAGCAGGTGCCACGGGCTGACTGAGATGACCGGTAGATGCACCACCAGCTGTACCCCCCTACTGTGCCAGGCTAGGTGCACGAGGAGGTCACGGCACTGACCCTGCAGGTGCCATGGGTTGGCCGACTGAGATGACCGGTAGACGTACCACCAGCTGTACCCCCTGCTGTGCCAGGCTAGGTGCAGAAGGTCACGGGACAGACCCTGCAGGTGCCACGGGTTGGCTGAGATGACCGGTAGATGCACCACCAGCTGTACCCCCTGCTGTGCCAGGCTAGGTGCATGAGGAGGTCACGGGACAGACCCAGCAGGTGCCATGGGTTGGCTGAATGAGATGACCGGTAGATGCACCACAAGCTGTACCCTTTACTGTGCCAGGCTAGGTGCAGGATGAGGTCACGGGACAGACCCTGCAGGTGCCATGGGTTGGCTGACTGAGATGACCGGTAGATGCACCACCAGCTGTACCCCTGCTGTGCCAGGCTAGGTGCAGGAGGAGGTCACGGGACAGACCCAGGTGCCATGGGTCGGTTGATTGAGATGACTGGTAGATGCACCACCAGCTGTACCCCCTGTGCCAGGCTAGGTGCATGAGGTCACGGGACAGACCCTGCAGGTGCCAAAGGTTGGCTGACTGAGATGACCGGTAGATGCACCACCAGCTGTACCCCCTGCTGTGCCAGGCTAGGTGCAGGAGGAGGTCACGGGACAGACCCAGCAGGTGCCAAAGGTTGGCTGACTGAGATGACCGGCAGATGCACCACCAGCTGTACCCCCTGCTGTGCCAGGCTAGGTGCATGAGGTCACGGGACAGACCCTGCAGGTGCCACGGGTTGGCTGAGATGACCGGTAGATGCACCACCAGCTGTACCCACTATTGTGCCAGGCTAGGTGCAGGAGGAGGTCAAGGGACAGACCCTGCAGGTGCCATGGGTTGGCTGACTGAGATGACCGGTAGATGCACCACCAGCTGTACCCACTACTGTGCCAGGCTAGGTGCACGAGGAGGTCACGGGACAGACCCTGCAGGTGCCATGGGTCGACTGACTGATATGACCGGTAGATGCACCACCAGCTGTACCCCTACTGTGCCAGGCTAGGTGCAGGAGGAGGTCACGGGACAGACCCTGCAGGTGCCATGGGTTGGCTGATTGAGATGACCGGTAGATGCACCACAAGCTGTACCCCCTACTGTGCCAGGCTAGGTGCAGGAGGAGGTCACGGGACAGACCCAGCAGGTGCCATGGGTCGGCTGATTGAGATGACCGGTAGATGCACCACCAGCTGTACCCCCTACTGTGCCAGGCTAGGTGCAGGAGGAGGTCACGGGACAGACCCAGCAGGTGCCATGGGTCGGCTGACTGAGATGACCGGTAGATGCACCACCAGCTGTACCCCCTACTGTGCCAGGCTAGGTGCAGGAGGAGATCACGGGACAGACCATGCAGGTGCTTTGGGTTGGCTGACTGAGATGACCGGTAGATGCACCACCAGCTTACCCCCTACTGTGCCAGGCTAGGTGCAGGAGGAGGTCACGGGACAGACCCTGCAGGTGCTATGGGTCGCTGACTGAGATGACTGGTAGATGCACCACCAGCTGTACCCACTACTGTGCCAGGCTAGGTGCAGGAGGAGGTCACGGGACAGACCATGCAGGTGCCAGGGTTGGCTGAGATGACCGGTAGATGCACCACCAGCTGTACCCCCTACTGTGCCAGGCTAGGTGCAGGAGGAGGTCACGGAACAGACCCAGCAGGTGCCATGGGTTGGCTGACTGAGATGACTGGTAGATGCACCACCAGCTGTACCCCCTACTGTGCCAGGCTAGGTGCAGGAGGAGGTCAAGGGACAGACCCTGCAGGTGCCATGGGTCGACTGACTGAGATGACCGGTAGATACACCACCAGCTGTACCCCCTATTGTGCCAGGCTAGGTGCAAGAGGAGGTCAAGGGACAGACCCAGCAGGTGCCATGGGTTGGCTGACTGAGATGACTGGTAGATGCACCACCAGCTGTACCCCCTACTGTGCCAGGCTAGGTGCATGAGGTCACGGGACAGACCCTGCAGGTGCCATGGGTTGGCTGATTGAGATGACCGGTAGATGCACCACCAGCTGTACCCTCTGCTGTGCCAGGCTAGGTGCATGAGGTCACGGGACAGACCCAGCAGGTGCCACGGGTTGGCTGAGATGACCGGTAGATGCACCACCAGCTGTACCCCCTACTGTGCCAGGCTAGGTGCAGGAGGAGGTCACGGGACAGACCCAGCAGGTGCCATGGGTTGGCTAACTGAGATGACTGGTAGATGCATCACCAGCTGTACCCCTACTGTGCCAGGCTAGGTGCAGGAGGAGGTCACGGGACAGACTCTGCAGGTGCCATGGGTTGGCTGACTGAGATGACCGAGATGACTGGCTGATGCACCATCTGTGCCCCCTACTGTGCCAACTTGCTGCGCTTTAGACACCCGGCACTCCGCTCGTTGTTGTGAGCGTTGCTCCTCCGCCCTCCGTTGTTGTTGGAGGGCGACTGCCTCCAACTGCCCAGTAGCGTCCTTCACGAGCCTCCTCCACTGAGGCCGATCTTGACACCGCTGGTACCAGTCATCGTCAAGTCCACTCAGCTCCACGTCCTCCTGTACCACATCACTCCATCTCTTCTCTAGCCCGTGCCGCGCCCGTTTAGCCCCCTCAATCCGGCCGAACAAAAGCTGTGTAGGCATGCGGTGGCTGGGCATGCGGGCTACATGGCCCAGCCAACGCAGCCTTGACTGCCGGAGGAACTCACCGATGGGACTTTGTCCAGATCTTTCAAGGATTTGTGAGCTCCTCACACAATCCAGCCTGGTTAAACCCAGCACTCGACTGACTCTTTTACATCTCGCTGAGGATCGCTAGGCTGAACAAAATAGTGCCTGGGTTCAATTTGCAAGTGAAGGTTTATATTTTAGGTCGATGTAAAAAATCAAATCATGGAAATGAGTGTGAAAGCGCCTGTGTTCGTAATCCGAGGACTGCCTGTACACACGGACACGTGGTCCCCTCCTAAACCTGAGCTCAGTCTTAATGACCGGATCCCAGAACGGCAATGACCTCGCCAATCCACTTCACCCCCCAAAGAAAATCTCCCCTAGATTTGAAGCTTTCGTGACTGCAAGGATTCATACTCTTAGTTCTTTCGGTAAAGTCACCACGTAGGAAAAAAATGAAATAAAAATTAATAAAAATAAAACAATGAAAATCACGACGTTTCGGAGGCAACACAAGTCTCCGTCATCAGGTGGGACCGTCACAGCTAAAATTTGCTGCATCTAATCTGGCTGTGACGGTCCCACCTGATTTTCATTGTTTTATTTTTATTAATTTTTAGTTCATTTTTTACCTACGTGACTTTACCGAAAGAACTAAGAGTATAATAAATTAACCCGTAAAAACAAAGTTTTTCAGTCTAAATCCTTTATATGCGTGGCGGCTAGAGTCCTCTCGTCCTCTGGCTTGAGATGGCTGCCACCTATGGGTCAGATGATTGTCTGCCAGCATTAAGCAATTGGCAATTAAATATTTTTAAAAATTCCCTAAACAGTGTAACATTTTGGAATTTTTTTTTCACGAAAATTAATTGTCACGCACAACGAGTCTGTGTGGAAAATGTCAGCTCGATTGGATCACGGGAAGTGGGTTAAAAAACGACCGAAAGATTTGCACGGTCGTAAGCAAGCAAGCAAGCACGCAAGCACGCAAGCAAGCAAGCAAGCGAACTTAATATAAAGGATTTAAAAATCTCCCCCCCCCCGCCTGCTCTGATGAGTCTGATACCATCGGTGCCCCTTTGTAATGCCGCCCAGAACGTCAGGATCGTTACAAATGTACTATCTGAGGAAGGATGTGGAATAAAATGTTCTTTTTTATTTTCTTGGTTCTTTCGGTAAAGTCACGTAGAATGGAAATAATAAAATAATAAAAACTAAATATAATAAAATAATAAAATTTCGATTTAAAGCTTTCGTGACTGCAGGGATTCATCTTCTTGGTTCTTTCGGTAAAGTCACGTAGAATGGAAATAATAAATTAATAAAATAAAACATTATAAAATAATACAATTTCGATCTCAAGCTTTCGTGACTGCAGGGATTCATCTTCTTGGTTCTTTCGGTAAAGTCACGTAGAATGTAAATAATAAAATTATAAAACAAAACATTATAAAATAATAAAATTTCGATTTCAAGCTTTCGTGACTGCAGGGATTCATCTTCTTGGTTCTTTCGGTAAAGTCGTCACGTAGAATGGAAATAATAAATTAATAAAATAATTACATTATCAAATAATTCTCATGACGTTTCGGCCACAACGCAAGCAGCCGTCCTCAGGTGAAGACCAGGTCTGTCGGGGAGACAGCGTCTGTGTGGCCGAAACGTCGTGAGAATTATTTTATTATGTTTTGATTTATTATTTTATAATTTCCCTTCTACGTGACGACTTTACCAAAAGAACCAAGAAGATGAATCCCTGCAGTCACGAAAGCTTTAAATCGAAATTTATTTTTTATTATTACACGCTTTTATTTAACTCAATCCGTCTGTTGTATTCTCAAAAAGATATCTTGTAACTCAATTTTTACACACTTCCCAATGTGGTATCGACTGAAAACTTCGTATAGGTATGTCATACTGATGACAACACGATATTATATCATAAAAAATGCAAAACATATATTTTAAAAACTTTTTACACGCTTTTATTTAACTTACTGTGTGTGTTGTCGTATCCACAAATCTTGTAGCTCAATTTTAACCCACTTCCCAATGTGGTATCGACTGAAAACTTCGTATACTTATGTCATACTGGTGACAATACCATATTCTATCATAAGAAATGTGTTTTAAATTTAAACAATCTTTTTATATGTTATGTTTCGGCTTGGGTCTAATTGTCCACGCTCAACTGACGTTGGCTGTAATTGGCCACGGCCCCTGACGTTGTGGCAAGCTTCGGGGCCACTTCCTGGAGTCGTGGAGTTCTACCATTACTCGTACGGTACATTTCATTAAAGCGTGTTTTTTTTTTTAAAGCAAAAATATATTTTTAGAAGCGACCTGGCCACAAAAGATCGCTCGACAAAGTGGCCCCAACATTTGGACATTTATAGCACCAGAATAACCGAAATAATCTTAATGCATGTTTGTAAATGTGGAAGAAAAAATATCCACGCGACCACGGGGACAACATGCATGGTGAAACAACGGAAAGTCTACCCCGATATGTGCGATGGAGCTGTATACGTTAAACTTAAGATTCATAATCTTGGGGTTTTTTGGGGGGTGTGCTGGACTAGTAACGAATTGGCCACGTTCTAAACTATGGGAACCTCATTTGCCAGTAAAAATATGATAATTGTTTTTTTACCCTTCTATCTGGCAACAAAACTGACACCTTTTTACAAGGAGTCATGTTTGCATAGACCGCAATACCTGCAGACAGCTGTCTCGGGTGTGGACCAATCAACTTCAAGGACAATGCACATTATCAGAGTTATGTCTTTTGTTTGTATTATGACTGCAGGTATTGCGGTCTATGCAAACATGACTCCTTGTAAAAAGGTGTCAGTTTTGTTGCCAGATAGAACGGTAAAAAACTAATTATCATGGCCACGTTCTGTTTACGTGACAAACCTTACTAGTTGGCTGTGTCGGGTGGTGGCGGGTTTCACGACACAACATATTCATGCGGTCTAACCCAAAGAGTAATTTTATGGATGATATTGGTCGCGAAAACCTACTTACGTGTTAAACAAACTTTTTTTTTGGGGGGGTGGGGGTTAGATCACGGAAATAATCATGTGTCGTTAAAACCCACTACCACCAGACACAGCAAATGAGTAAAAGGTTAGTTTAACACAGAGGCTTTCGCGACCAATGTTATTCATAATCAACGTTTTTGGGTTTAGATCGCGTTATTTATAAATGTGTCGTAACCCTCCACCACCCGACACGGCCAAACAGTAAAAAAGTGTCACGTTGATAAAACACAAATAGTTCACTGCTTTAGCCCACCGGTGTGTTGAAACCACAACAATTTACAATTTGAGTAGTACGACGTTTCGCTGGTAATTGCATCCAGCATCATCTGGCGAACTGCCTGGCGAATTGCCCGATGATGCTGGATGCAATTACCAGCGAAACGTCGTACTACTCAAATTGTTAATTGTTGTGGTTTCACGCTTCAACACACCGGTGGGGGCTAAAGCAGTGAACTATTTGTCTTTTGTCAACGTGACACATTTTTACTGATTGGCCGTGTCGGGTGGTGGAGGGTTACGACACATTTATAAATAACGCGATCTAAACCCAAAAACGTTGATTATGAGTAAAAGGTTGTCACGTAAACAAAAGTGCCAATTCGTTGCGAACTTCAGCACACAGCGGTGTGTGCTGGGAGAGTAAAAGCCACCACAGTACAACATTTACTATTTGAGATACTGCGACGTTTCACTGCTGATTACAACAACAAATGTAGCATGAAAAAAAAAAATTACCCTTTTAACTGGCAAACAAAACTGACACCGTTTTTACAATGAGTCATGTTTGCATTGACCACAATATCTACAGTCGAAATGAAAAAAAAACATAACTCTGATAATGTATGCACTGTCCTTGAAGTTGATTGGTCCACGCCCGAGACAGCTTTCCTTAGAGCCTAGTCTCACATGGTGTTGGACCAGATGACGCCAAAAGGCGCACAACTCAAAGACAATGCACCATCAGAGTATGAGAGCTCGGGGTAAGCATTTACACCATTGGAACCTCATTTGACAATAGAAAAAATTAACCCGTAAAAACTAAGTTTTTCACTCTAAATCCTTTATATGCGTGGCGGCTAGAGTCCTCTCGTCCTCTGGCTTGAGATGGCTGTCACCTATGGGTCAGATGATTGTCTGCCAGCATTAAGCAATTGGTAATTAAATATTAAAAAAAATTTACCTTAAAAGTGTAAAATTTTGGAAACATTTTTTCACGAAAATTAATTGTCACGCACAACGAGTCTGTGTGGAAAATGTCAGCTCGATTGGATCACGGGAAGTGGGTTAAAAAACGACCGAAAGATTTGCACGGTCGTAAGCAGACAAGCACGCAAGCACGCAAGCAAGCAAGCAAGCGAACTTAATACAAAGGATTTAAAAATGAGGTTCCAATGGAACAACCAAGCAGCTTCATCGGGTGATTGTTAAACGAGCGGACACCCAGTAGTTCTAGATTTGAAGCTTTCGTGACTGCAAGGATTCATACTCTTTGGTTTTTTCGGTAAAGTCACGTAGGTAAAAAAAAATCAAATAAGTGGTTGTGCTTTCGCTACGTTGTCCCCACCTGAAGAAGGACGCTTGTGTTGCGCCCGAAACGTCGTGATTTAATTTAGTTTTATTTTCTTTTTTACCTACGTGACTTTACCGAAAAACCAAAGCGTATACTCCAGTATTTCGATTTAAAGCTTTCGTGACTGCAGGGATTCATCTTCTTGGTTTTCTTCGGTAAAGTCACGTAGAAGGGAAGTAATAAAATAATAAAAAAATAAATAAAAATAAAGCATAATAAAATAATATCATTTTATTTTTTTATTATTTTTTTTTTATTATTTTATTACTTCCCTTCTACGTGACTTTACCGAAAAAACCAAGAAGATATACTCCAGTAGTTCGTCGATGGGCAGGTTGCATTGGTTGGGATAAAGTGTGAGCACTCCTACCTCTAGAGCGGCGATTCTCAAACATTTTAGGACCGCCGATGCAAACGTTTCCGCTGAACAGACAAGCCACCCACCCCTGGTGACAGAACGCATTCCCTTCTCTCTCTAAATACCACGAATAGAAAAATGATTCATATTACCGGAACTTAACAAAAAAATTGTTCTTAAACACAGCTAAAATTACATTTTTTCGGGTGGTGGGGGGTGGGGAGGTGCATTTACGGGTTAGGGTAGTTTCATCAGGGTAGTAGATTAAATATCACGAGTAATATATTCATTAATATCCGAAGCAAAAGGTATATAACAGAAGAAATAAGTATAACCCGTAAAAACAAAGTTTTTCACTATAAATCCTTTATATGCGTGGCGGCTAGAGTCCTCTCGTCCTCTGGCTTGAGATGGCTGCCACCTATGGGTCAGATGATTGCAATGCACCATTAAGCAATTGGTAATTAAAGATAATATTTTTGTCCTAAAAAGTGTACAATTTTGGGAAAAAAATTTCACGAACATTAATTGTCACGCACAACGAGTCTGTGTGCAAAATGTCAGCTCGATTGGATCACGGGAAGTGGGTTAAAAAACGACCGAAAGATTTGCACGGTCGTAAGCAAGCAAGCGAACTTAATATAAAGGATTTAATAAAGGATTTAAAAATATACTCGCCTGTGGAGGACGCGGGGATCGATCCCGCGACCTTTGGCATGGGAAGCGAGGGCGCTACCAACTGCGCTACTCCGCCACGGCCTGTGGAGGTGTAACGCTCTGGGCTCCTACACTGTGACGTTCAGTCAAAGCCATGAATGAGTTCTATTTGAATAAATGTAAAATATTGTTTTTTTGCCTAAAAAGTGTAAAATTTTGGGAAAAAAATTTCACGAACATTAATTGTCACGCACAACAAGTCTGTGTGGAAAATGTCAGCTCGGTTTGATCACGGGAAGTGGGTTAAAAAACGACCGAAAGATTTGCACGGTCGTAAGCGTGCAAGCAAGCGAGCTTAATATAAAGGATTTAAAAAACCGTTGTCAACGTGCGTTTGCATCACAGCCGCCTTGGACCACATGGAGGGCCGTCACGGACCGCCAGGGCCTTGAAGGCCCTCTGCCAGCGGTTCTTAACCTTTGCTGCAGCCTTGCACCCCTTTGCTTCTAAATCGCTAATATTTTTTTTATCATTTTCGATTTAAAGCTTTCGTGACTGCTGTGGTTTTCACACCTGATGATGATTGCTTGTGTTGCAATCGAAACGTCGTGATATTTTTTATCGTTTTATTTCCCTTCTACGTGACTTTACCGAAAGAGCCAAGAATATGTATAATGTTAATAAATACATAAGGATTGATGAAACAAAGTAAGTTGTAACTTCATTAGTGTTTTCGATGATTTACCTTCTAAACAAATCTGGCCATGCCTCGCTACCCCACCAGGAAGGGCATCTCACACCCTCAGGCGGTGCGCGGTGAGTGGATGAGTGAGTGAGTGGGTGAGTGAGCGAGCGGGTGGGTGAGTGGGCAGCTGGGTGAGTGGGTGGGTGAGTGAGTGAGTGGGTGAGTGAGTGGGTGAGTGGGTGCGTGGGTGAGTGAGTGGGTGGGTGGGTGAGTGGGTGGGTGGGTGAGTGGGTGGGTGGGTGGGTGAGTGAGTGAGTGGGTGAGTGAGTGAGTGAGTGGGTGGGTGGGTGAGTGGGTGGGTGGGTGAGTGGGTGGGTGGGTGGGTGAGTGGGTGGGTGGATGAGTGAGTGAGTGAGTGGGTGAGTGAGTGAGTGAGTGGGTGGGTGGGTGAGTGGGTGGGTGGGTGAGTGGGTGGGTGGGTGGGTGGGTGAGTGGGTGGGTGGATGAGTGAGTGAGTGGGTGAGTGGGTGGGTGGGTGAGTGGGTGGGTGGGTGGGTGAGTGAGTGAGTGGGTGAGTGAGTGGGTGGGTGGGTGGGTGAGTGGGTGGGTGGGTGGGTGAGTGGGTGGGTGGGTGGGTGGGTGGGTGGGTGGGTGAGTGGGTGGGTGGGTGGGTGGTGGGTGGGTGGGTGGGGGTGGGTGGGTGGGTGGGGTGGGTGGGTGAGTGAGTGAGTGAGTGGGTGAGTGAGTGAGTGGGTGGGTGGGTGGGTGAGTGGGTGGGTGGGTGAGTGGGTGGGTGAGTGAGTGGGTGAGTGGGTCGGTGGGTGGGTGGGTGAGTGGGTGGGTGGGTGGGTGAGTGAGTGGGTGTGTGAGTGAGTGAGTGAGTGGGTGAGTGGGTGAGTGAGTGAGTGGGTGAGTGAGTGTGTGAGTGAGTGTGTGAGTGTGTGAGTGAGTCAGTGGGTGAGTGGGTGAGTGAGTGAGTGGGTTGGTGAGTGAGTGAGTGGGTGGTTGGGCGAGTGGGTGAGTGAGTGAGTGAGTGTGTGAGTGGGTGGGTGGGTGAGTGTGTGAGTGAGTGGGTGAGTGAGTGTGTGAGTGAGTGTGTCAGTGAGTGAGTGAGTGAATGAGTGTGTGAGTGAGTGAGTGTGTGAGTGAGTTGGTGGGTGAGTGAGTGAGTGTGTGAGTTAGTGAGTGTGTGAGTGAGTGGGTGAGTGAGTGAGTGAGTGGGTGAGTGAGTGAGTGGGTGAGTGAGTGAGTGAGTGGTTTGGTGGGTGAGTGAGTGAGTGGGTGGGTCAGTGGGTGAGTGGGTGTGTGAGTGTGTGAGTGAGTGGGTGAGTGAGTGGGCGAGTGAGTGGGTGAGTGGGTGAGTGAGTGAGTGGGTGGGTGGGTGGGTGGGTGAGTGGGTGGGTGGATGAGTGAGTGAGTGGGTGAGTGGGTGGGTGGGTGAGTGGGTGGGTGGGTGGGTGAGTGAGTGAGTGGGTGAGTGAGTGGGTGGGTGGGTGAGTGGGTGGGTGGGTGGGTGAGTGGGTGGGTGGGTGGGTGAGTGGGTGGGTGGGTGGGTGGGTGAGTGGGTGGGTGGGTGGGTGGGTGAGTGGGTGGGTGGGTGGGTGGGTGGGTGAGTGAGTGAGTGAGTGGGTGAGTGAGTGAGTGGGTGGGTGGGTGAGTGGGTGGGTGGGTGAGTGGGTGGGTGAGTGAGTGGGTGAGTGGGTCGGTGGGTGGGTGGGTGAGTGGGTGGGTGGGTGGGTGAGTGAGTGGGTGTGTGAGTGAGTGAGTGAGTGGGTGAGTGGGTGAGTGAGTGAGTGGGTGAGTGAGTGTGTGAGTGAGTGTGTGAGTGTGTGAGTGAGTCAGTGGGTGAGTGGGTGAGTGAGTGAGTGGGTTGGTGAGTGAGTGAGTGGGTGGTTGGGCGAGTGGGTGAGTGAGTGAGTGAGTGTGTGAGTGGGTGGGTGGGTGAGTGTGTGAGTGAGTGGGTGAGTGAGTGTGTGAGTGAGTGTGTCAGTGAGTGAGTGAGTGAATGAGTGTGTGAGTGAGTGAGTGTGTGAGTGAGTTGGTGGGTGAGTGAGTGAGTGTGTGAGTTAGTGAGTGTGTGAGTGAGTGGGTGAGTGAGTGAGTGAGTGGGTGAGTGAGTGAGTGGGTGAGTGAGTGAGTGAGTGGTTTGGTGGGTGAGTGAGTGAGTGGGTGGGTCAGTGGGTGAGTGGGTGTGTGAGTGTGTGAGTGAGTGGGTGAGTGGGCGAGTGAGTGGGTGAGTGGGTGAGTGAGTGAGTGGGTGAGTGAGTGTGTGAGTGAGTGAGTGTGTGAGTGAGTTGGTGGGTGGGTGAGTGGGTGGGTGGGTGAGTGTGTGAGTGAGTGGGTGTGTGAGTGAGTGGGTGAGTGAGTGTGTGCGTGAGTAGGTAGGTGGGTGAGTGAGTGAGTGTGTGAGTGAGTGGGTGAGTGGGTGTGTGAGTGAGTGGGTGAGTGAGTGTGTGAGTGAGTTGGGGAGTTAGTGAGTGAATGGGTGAGTGAGTGAGTGTGTGAGTGAGTGAGTGTGTGAGTGAGTGTGTGAGTGAGTGAGTGTGTGGGTGAGTGAGTGAATGAGTGTGTGAGTGTGTGAGTGAGTGGGTGGGCGAGTGAGTGGGTGAGTGAGTGAGATGGGCCCTATGAACATTGACCACTGTGGCCTATTGGGTAATACGGACCTGGGGAGACCGCTCTGAGAACCTCTGCGAGTTGCGAGGATGTTTCACTGCCGCCAGTGGTGGCGCGCGCCCGATTGCGACACGAGGGTGACGCGATGTTTATTCGTGTGGTGGTGAGAAGCCCTTGTGGATTTATTAAGTTTTATTGCTTTATAACCGTCGAACAATCTTGAACGATAAGTGAACGATGCATGTTTCGAGTCGCGTGATATATATAACTCAGAACTTTTTTTGTAATGATTGTTTTGGGACTTTTTAGATGTTTAGCAATGTTTTTCTCTCTTGATTTTTTACTGAGTTGGTCATACCTGTCAAGTTTATACGGTTTAACCCGTATTCTTGTGGCAGGGGAATTGAGTGTTAAGATCCATACGGCGTACAGCCGTTTCAATACGGGCAAACATAAACATAATTTGTCTACATATTCTTTATTCTAGATTTGAAGCTTTCGTGAATGCAATGATTCATATTCTTAGGGACATTCTGTCTACAGGAAAGCCACCCACACAGATTTCTACTTGAAACCGGATTCCCACCACCACCCATCTCAAAAGAATTCTCTCATCAAAACGCTATACCACAGAGCCCATGGCATTTCTGACCAACACCACCTGGCCGGTGAATTAAGACATGTACATCGGGCCCTCAGGATGAACGGATACTCTGACCGCACTATCCGCCAAGCTGTCTCTCCCACCACACAGAAACAGCCACATGAAACTCCGACCAAAACTATCACGTTACCATACATAGCAGGCGTGACCAAAATATCTCCAAAATTCTAAACAAACATAAGATCCAAGTCCGATTCAGTACAGTGCATAAAATCCGTGATTTGATTCCATCTGTGAAGGATGTCGTTCCTGACTTACAGTATCCTGGAGTCTACAAATTGAGTTGCATTTGTGGTGATTGCTACATTGGAGAAACGAAACGTCATGTTTCTGATCGTGTCCGCGAGCACAAGTCAGATCTGAAACACGGCAGAACTGATTCTTCGGCCGTTGCCGATCATTGCTACAACTCGGTGGGCTCTCATGAAATAGTATTTTTCGAGACCAAGGTTCTCTGCAAACCTCCTGGCTACCATCAAAGGTTTGTACACGAAGCCATACAAATATACAAACACAGACATAATTTCAACCGTGATGACGGTTACAAACTGAGTAATCATTGGAAAGATGTGATTAACCATGCAAAAAAGATTTAACTACACTTATTTGCCAATCTTATTTGACAGACAACCATTACAGTTTTACCATGTTTAGTGGTGGTCTCCCTGTCACAGGTTGAGTCACAAACCGCACCTCTCCATAACAAAGGCTCAGCCTGCATAACAAAGGCTCAGCCTTTGTTATGCAGTCTATTCTTAGTCTTAAGCCTCACCTTACCATATTAATAATAAGTATGCGGCCCTTGCCCCACCACCTTCTCCAACCATTATATAAACGGAGTGGTAGCTCCTGCAATCTCTCATTTACTTGATACAGCTGTCGTGGCTGTGACGGTACCACCTGAAGACGGAAGCTTGTGTTGCCTCCGAAACGTCGTGATTTTTATTTTTACTTTTTAATGTTTTTACATACGTGACTTTACCGAAAAAACCTAAGAATACATATTCTTAGGATTTTTTCGGTAAAGTCACGTAGGTAATTATTTTATTTTATTTTTATTTTATTTGTATTAATTTAAAATTTTTACCTACGTGACTTTACCAAAAAAAACCTAAGAATATGAATCCTTGTAGTCACGAAAGCTTCAAATGTAGAAATAATTTGTCTACATTTTCCGTGTTTCTCCCTTGTGATGGGACTTTGCAGAATGATAGTTGAGATTGAAAGGGCCACGGGGGGTGACCAATCACGTCTGAATTGGTCCCTAATAAGGTAGGGCACTGATAATAGGTTTGCAGGTGTGGGGCCGTCCATAAATGACGTCACGCGATTTTGGACGATTTTTGCCCCCCCCCCCTCGTCACACGGCGTCACAAAAAGTCAGACCCCCCCCCCTCAAATATGACGTCACAAAGCTCTGCCCCCCCCCCAAAATAAAACTTGCTTCAAATCGCTTTAAACTATTGTCATTGTAGTGCGTATTTAATGTGGCGCTGCACTCTGATGTTGTAGGAGAAAACATTTATTACAAAGTCTATTTAATTAAGTAGAACGTGTTGTCTATATTTATTTAAAGTTGCGCAATTTTGATGTGACGTCACATTTCTCAAACCCCCCCCCCCTCGTCACACATCGTCACAAATGTCTGACCCCCCCCCCCTCCCCACTAGGTGCGTGACGTCATTTATGGACAGCCCCTGACTCTACAACACTCCGTTGTGTGTGCCGTACACTAACGAATTGGCACGTTCTGTTTACCAAATAAAACACATTGTCCTGCGGAGGGAGCTGGTAGGAACGTCGGGTTGCTCGGTCAATGGCCTGCAGGGTCAACGGCGGCGTGGTGTATTCCGCAAATATGGCCGACTGTGAGGGCGGGCACAAGCCGGCGTGAGTAGGTGAAACGTTGAGTTTCATAAGGGCACCACGGGGTGACCAGCCCCTCCCCACCCAGCCCCACCCAGCCCCACCCTTCCCACCCTCCCCTCCCCACCCAGCCCCACCCTCCCCACCCTCCCCACCCTCCCCACCCAGACCCACCCTCCCCTCCCCACCCAGCCCCTTCCCACCCTCCCCACCCAGCCCCTCCCCACCCAGCCCCATCCCTCCCATTTTTTGATGCACGACGGACGGACACAACAATCCCCTGTGGGCTGGTGTAACCAGGAGGTTCCTACCAGAATTAACAATTCTGTAAACTTTTTTTTATTTAAAGCTTTCGTGACTGCAGTGATTCATATTCTTGGTTCTTTATATACATAATTTTATTATTTTATTATTTCCCTCCTACGTGACTTTACCGAAAGAACCAAGAATACAATTCTGTCAACGTTGTTGGAGATACAAGCATTGGAATCCGTAGACCGTACAAGCACCGCTCCTCCCGAGCGACGCATCCGATTGGTCGAGCGTGCGCCATATAAAAGCCACCTCGGGCCGCCTCGGCCAATCAGACGGCGGGCAGCGACCGCACCGCCACCCAACCGCTGTGGGAAATCTAAACGGGGACTTTAAAACGACAACGAAAAAACAGAAATCGATGCGTCAACATTTTCTGTCGACGGATTTCGTCTCTCGCTCTTGATACAAACAACGATACGTTTGGGGGGGGGCAAAGCTTGAGATCGTAACAGTTTAATCTGTCGTCGTGATGATTATAATCGCCCCGAGGAGCGACTTGGATTGATGATTTGAGATTCGCAACACGAACGGCCATTGGTGAGTACAGTGCGGCTGCGTGAGGGAGGGGGTGGTTGTGAAACGTTTAACTATTTTGCGTACAGTTACATTAATTGCTTTGACATTTACGAGTTCGTCAAAAACGCGGTTCGCCAATTGAGCGAGCAATTTGTATCGATTATCCATCACCCACCCCTCCTTCTCCTCACATCCCACACATAACGCCTTGGATGGACTTCTCCCCGACCGGGAATGTGGAATGACCCTTCTCTTGTTGTTGTTGCTGCTGCTGCTGACTTTGAGACGTATCTGCTAATATCTATATACCTGTGTGTGTCTGTGCGTATCTTTATTTTTGTCGTTCACTCTTTAATGTTTCGAATGTCATTTCCCCGGCCATAGTAATGTGGAATGTAACATTAGGCTCGTTGTTGTATGCAGTTCAGTTACAATAGTTGACATTTTAAAATTAAATGTATGCTGTGTAAGCGTTCATCTGCTTGGTTCTTTCGGTAAAGTCGTCACGTAGAATGGAAATAATAAAATAATAAAAATTCAATATAATACAATAATAAAAATAAAACAATAAAATAATAAAAATAAAACATAATAAAATAATAAAAATGAAACATAATAAAATAATAAAAATAAAACATAATAAAATAATTCTCACGACGTTTCGGCCACAACGCAAGCAGCCGTCCTCAGGTGAAGAACAGGGCTGTCGAAAAGAACAGGTCTCCACCTGAGGACGGCTGCTTGCGTTGTGGCCGAAACGTCGTGAGAATTGTATTTTATTATGTTTAATTTTTATTATTTTATTACTTCCATTCTACGTGACGACTTTACCGAAAGAACCAAGAAGATGAATCCCTGCACTCACGAAAGCTTTAAATCGAAATGTGTAAGCGTTGTTACACCGCTTCAGAATTACATTTTCAGGCCCCCGGCCTCGGAATGTGGAATGGGCATCATCGACCGCGTATCTTAATCAGCCGCGGTCAAATCGCTCGGGCCACGTGCATATGCAACGCCTTGCCATTGAAATTGTGATTTGTTTGGATGGACTTTTCCCGGCCCGGGAACGTGGAATGTCCACCCGCATTAGTTTTTCTTATTGCGTACAATGTATATATGCGTGTGTGTGTAATGTATGTATATAGCAGCGGTCGGGAACCTATGGCTCGCGAGCCATATATGGCTCTTCCAGTGACGGCATATGGCTCCCAGACAATTTTGAGTTGAAAAAAAATAATGAAAAAATAAAAAATCAGTTTGGAACTGATTTTAAAATACTTGTGATATTGTTTAATAATACTGTGTCATTTTAAAGTAAACAGAAATTAGTTTTGAAGATACATTTCACGGGTCACGCCTGCACGAAGCTCAACCTCACCACGTATGAACCAGACTACAAGGCCATCAGCAAAACAATGCAGCACCAGAAGTCACATTAAAAGTAAGACATATTTAATTTATTACACGTTAAAAATACTATATGGCTCTCAATGCAATATATTTGGCTTTTATGGCTCTCCCAGTCAAAAAGGTTCCCGACCCCTGGTCTATAGCATTGCATTGCGGAATCTTAAGGAACCACGGCGGCTTCTCCAGGAGTAGATTTGACAACAACCCTTGCTGCGTCTGATATCGATCGCGCCGTTTCGCCCAGACTTCTCCCGGCATGGACATGTGGAATGTCCACCAGCACTCTGTTAGGGCGTTTCTATGTCGAGCACTTTCACACGTGGCGGCAGTAGTTGGGGGCTTTCGTGACCAATATTATTCATAATCAACGTTTTTGGGTTTAGATCGCGTTATTTATAAATGTGTCGTAACCCTCCACCACCCGACACGGCCAATCAGTAAAAATGTGTCACGTTGACAAAAGACAAATAGTTCACTGCTTTAGCCCACCGGTGTGTTGAAGCGTGAAACCACAACAATTTACAATTTGAGTAGTACGACGTTTCGCTGGTAATTGGCGAATTGCCCGACGATGCTGGATGCAATTACCAGCGAAACGTGGTACTCAAATTGTAAATTGTTGTGGTTTCACGCTTCAACAGACCGGTGGGCTAAAGCAGTGAACTATTTGTCTTTTGTCAACGTGACACTTTTTTACTGATTGGCCGTGTCGGGTGGTGGAGGGTTACGACACATTTATAAATAACGCGATCTAAACCCAAAAACGTTGATTATGAGGTGTCTTGGGTTAGATCGCGTAAGGATGTTCAAGTTCATTGATTAGGTAGAGCCCTGTGAGCCATTCGGCTCTTGAATCGGGTGCAACCGCAACAAACAAAAAACAAAAACATGAACAAGAAAACATCTTAAAGTGAATATGTGACTAAGTGCAAACAGAAATCCTATAAAAGACAGCAAAATATTGCAGAAAAAACACCGTACTCCAACGCTCTGTGGAAAAATCCCAGTGGGATGCAGGTCAAACAACAACAACCACAAGACAACTTAGATTAAGGCCATCAGTCTAACTCCGTACTACAACAAACAAACATGGCCAAACCAAAAAAACGTTTTCGAAATCGCCAAAATAAAGCCATAAAAGCAATGAAACAGTGATCATAGGAACTGTGACGGAATTTTAGCAATAAACAACATGTACTACCCAATACCCTGCAGCCATAGCTGGCTGCATGAGTCACTCCACAACAGCAGGAGCATCAGTCGGAGTATCATATCATCATAATCATCATAATTATATATAAATGTGTCGGTAAACCCGCCACCACCCAACCACAGCACACACCGGTTGTGTGTTTGGAGAGTGATCGAATTGTGAATGTTGTGGGGTTACTCTCCAACACACCGCTGCGTGGCTGTTCTCGTAACGAATTCTCATGTTTTGTTTACGTGAACAAACGTTGCCAATTGGCCGTGTCGGGTGGTGGTGGGTTTCACGACACAACATTTGTATATTGACGCGATCTAACCCAAAATAAGTAATATTTACTAGTACTGTTTTTTAAAAACACGCTTTAATGAAATGTACGAGTAATGGCAGAACTCCACGACTCCAGGAAGTGGCCCCGAAGTTTGCCACAACGTAAGGGACCGTGGTGATTTACAGAAAACGTCAGTTGAGCGTGGACAATTAGACCCAAGCCGAAACATAACATATAAAAAGATTGTTTAAAAATATTTATTTTTTATTTTAATGATAGAATATAGTATTGTCATCAGTATGACATAAATATACCAAGTTTGCAGTCGGTACCATATTGGGAAGTGGGTTAAAATTGAGTTACAAGATTTGAGAATACAACAACGACAACAACAACAGACAGAGTGAGTTAATAGAAAGCGTGTAATAATAAAAACCACACCGCTATTGTGGATGTCAAAGATCGAGATGATGACGGTGTGTCCGGGATTGGCTCAGAGGTCAGACACACCGAGTCACCACTGCCGAGATGCTATCATTCGATTTCGGGCTTTGCAGCAACCTATGATACTGGTAGGAACCACCTGGTTCCACCAGCCCACAGGGGATTATTGTGTCCGTCCATCTGTCGTGCATCAAAAAATGGGAGGGGTGGGGCTGGGTGGGGAGGGGAGGGTGGGGAGGGGCTGGATGGGGAGAGTGGGGCTGGATGGGGAGAGTGGGGCTGGGTAGGGAGGGTGGGGCTGGGTGGGGGGTGGGAGGGGTGGGGCTGGGTGGGGAGGGGCTGGTCACCCCGTGGTGCCCTTATAAAACTCAACGTTTAACCTACTCACGCCGGCTTGTGCCGCCCTCACAGTCGGGCATATTTGCGAATACACCACGCCGCCGTTGACTCTGCAGGCCATTGACCGAGCAACCCAACGTGTTTTAAACCGATCGTCTCAGACACACCGTAATGATGGCACAAAAATAAAAACCCCATCACAATTGAATTTGGATCTCAACTTTATTTAGGAAACATTTTGAGATCTTGAGAATTTTAAAATAAATATCGGTTTCACTTTCATTCGAACAACACTCCCAGTGGCACATGCCGTGTCCACCCGTACGGTTTACCCCGGATTCTTGTACAGGGAAATTGAGTTTTCAGGTCAATGCGGCGTACAGCCCTTTCAATGCGGGCAAAAAAAACGTTCTATTTGTGTTTCTCCCTTGTGATGGGACTTTGTAGGATAAACGTTGATATTTATAAGGGGCACGGGGTGACCAATAAGGTCAGAATTCAATCTTGATTTGAAGCTTTCGTGACTGCGTGAATCCATACTCTTTGGTTCTTTCGGTAAAGTCACGTGGGTATAAAATAAAATTGTGTACCTACGGTAAAGTTACGTAGATATAAAATAAAATAACATTTTATACCTACGGTAAAGTTACGTAGGTATAAAATAAAATAACATTTTATAAAATAAAATAACATTTTATACCTACGTGACTTTACCGAAAGAACCAACGAGTATAATGTCTGAATTGGTCTGTAATAAGGTAGGGAGGGCACTGATAAGGGGTTGACACGGCGTGTCGTCAGAACTAAGTTCAGCTGTGTGGCAAATAGCACACACACATCGACTTACACGCACATGGACTCGCACACACGGACATCGACTTTAGACACACATGTAGTTACACACAAATCTACTCGCACACACACATCGACTTACACATATTGACTCACACACACAGACATCGACTTTAGACACACACATGTAGTTACACACACAAATCTACTCACACACACACATCGACTTACACACAAATATGGGCTCACACACACAGACATCGACTTTAGACACACACATGTAGTTACACACACAAATCCACTCGCACACACACATCGACTTACACATATTGACTCACACACACAGACATCGACTTTAGACACACACATGTAGTTACACACACAAATCTACTCACACACACACATCGACTTACACACAAATATGGGCTCACACACACAGACATCGACTTTAGACACACACATGTAGTTACACACACAAATCCACTCGCACACACACATCGACTTACACGCACACATGGACTCACACACACAGACATCGACTTTAGACACACATTAGTTACACACACAAATCCACTCGCACACACACATCGACTTACACACACACATGGACTCACACACACAGACATCGACTTTAGACACATTAGTTACACACACAAATCCACTCACACACACACATCGACTTACACACATATATGGACTCGCACACACAGACATCGACTTTAGACACACACATGTAGTTACACACACAAATCCACTCGCACACACACATAGACTTACACACACATATTGACTCACACATACAGACATCGACTTTAGACACACACATGTAGTTACATACAAATCCACTCACACACACACATCGACTTGCACACACATATGGACTCACACACACAGATATCGACTTTAGACACACACATGTAGTTACACACACACATCTACTCACACACACATCGACTTACACACACACACATCGACTTACACACACATATTGACTCACACATACATACATTGACTGAACAACAACAATCGCCATTCGCCACTAAGTGGCGGTGCCGGAGTGTGGTTTCCATGGGTGACCTTGGCTTCCTCACCCACAGGAGTGTGCAATGTTTGTCTCTTGCCCATGTTTCCTCCTTTTTTGCTGCGACTGAAGCTTTAATCTCGACCGGCATCAGTGTTCCCTTTCATCCATGACATGGCAAGCTCAAGCTCGGTTTTTTCGATGTCCATATCCTTTATTTCTTGTCACGGCCATCCTCGACCCGAGGCTTTGCCGCACCACGAGCAATCCCATCGCCACTGACCTCGTTGTCTGTTCCGTATATGTGTAGAGGTGTTACGGAGGGCAAACAAACACACTGGGCGTGGTTATGCCCGTACGCCGAGAGGTGCTTACATCCACGTCCGCACCGTTCAGCCTGGGGGGCTGACACGGAGCTGGGATCCCCCACGGCCCCACCCCTCAAGGCTGGGTGAGCTAGCCTCCCCTAGCCCGGTAGTGGAGGACCTAGGAGTAGGCTAGCTGTGACATAGAGGGTTGATCTCCCAGTTAGACGGGTGAAGGGGTCGATACCCCTTTGAGTGTTGTACATCTCGGCCTGTTATGTACTTTGTGCTTAATAAATAAGTGTGCCTCCAACTACGTCGTCCAAGTCTCCTGGAACCTACTACATATGTACAGATAGTCCCCGAGTTACGATGGGGTCCGACTTATGATGTTTCGATCTCACGATGGCGATACGACAAAATTGTTAAATATTTAAAATTTCGCGCGGTAGGCAAACGCAGCGGCGAACGAGAACGTTCAATGCATGTATGATACGTAGCTTTAGCGATTTCATTTTAGGGTTACCACGATACGATACGTTCAAAGCATGTTAAAAGTTTTTATAGCAGATAGGATTGTTTACTGAAAAAAATTTCTATTAAATTGCAGTTCATATAGGTAGGCTAAGAATTTACCTTGTTTTTTTTACTGTATATTTTACTGTAAAATACAGTATTGTAATTAATAAATACATACAGTATATAGTTTATACAGTACGGTACTGTAAATTGCTCTTTTGCTAAATTATCACCATTCTTTAAGACTCCTGGGTAGGCTCGGCCATCTTCGACTTGCGATATTTTTGACTTACGATGGGATCCATATTCTTGGTTCTTTCGGTAAAGTCACGTAGAAGGGAAACAATAAAGTAATATAAATATTAACCAATAAAATTCTCAACGACGGCAGCTATACAAAAATTAAAAGAGATCCCACCAACAGCCTCGTCATACAAACCAACAAAATAATTTCTGATTCAACCGCATTAATTGATCAGACCAAACAGTTCTCGTTGAAACTTTCTGCTGCCAGGCCACCAAGATTATATGGCTTACCAAGTGAGAATTTTATTGTTTTATATTTTTATTATTTTATTGGTTCCCTTCTACGTGACTTTACCGAAAGAACAAAGAATATGAATCCCTGCAGTCACGAAAGCTTTAAATCAAAATGTACGATGGGGTCGTCGTAACGCATCTCCATCATAAGTAGAGGACTACCTGTATATGTTCAGTGTTGTCTTGATCTTCCCGTACCTCGTGTGTAATTCGAAGCATGCGTGTCTCCCCGCTTTGCGCGCTGTTGAGATCTGTTTTATGTCCTTCCATCAGCGTGGTGTCAGGTGATGTGATGAGTGGTGAGTCAGGTGAGTGTGTTGAATATTAGACCGAGGGTCATAAAAAATTAACCCGTAAAAACAAAGTTTTTCACTATAAATCCTTTATATGCGTGGTGGCGGCTAGAGTCCTCTCGTCCTCTGGCTTGAGATGGCTGCCACCTATGGGTCAGATGATTGCCTGCCACCATTAAGCAATTGGTAATTAAATAAATAAATCCTAAAAAGTGTAACATTTTGGAAAAAATTTTCACGAAAATAAATTGTCACGCACAATTAAACAAACGAGTGTTACCGAGTTTGCAGGGGTGTAAGTTAGACCCACAGCGTTCAGAGTGTTTGGCTGCTATACATTTCCACGCGATGTTGATGGTGATAAGTCACTTCGTTGCGCTATCATTTGTGATGGGTCGCTTCTGAATAAAATATTTAAGAATACTGTTTTTTTAAAACACGCTTTAATGAAATGTACTGTCCGAGCTGCCCCTCCCCCTGCCCCCTTCCCCCATCGCCCCTCCCCTCCTTCCACACCGATGTGTGACGAGGGGGGGGGGTGTTTGAGAAATGTGACGTCACATAAAAATGTGCAACTTTAAATAAATATAGGCAACACGTTTTACTTAATTAAATAAACTTTTTGATAAATGTTTTCTCCTACAACATCAGAGTGCAGCGCCACATTAAATACGCCCTTCAATGACAACAATAGTTTACAGCGATTTGAAGCATGTTTTATTTGGGGGGGAGGGGGGCAGAGCTTCGTGACGTCATATTTGAGGGGGGGGGTCTGACTTTTTGTGACGCCGTGTGACGAGGGGGGGGGGGGGGTCAAAAATCGTCCAAAATCGCATGACGTCATTTATGGACGGCCCCACACCTGCAAACCCATTATCAGTGCCACCTTATGAGGGACCAATTTAGACGTGATTGGTCAACGTTAATTCTACAAAGTCCCATCACAAGGGAGAAACACGGAAAATGTAGATAAATTAATTCTAGATTTGAAGCTTTCGTGACTGCAAGGATTCATATTCTTAGGCTTTTTCGGTAAAGTCACGTAGGTAAAAAATTAATAAAAATAAAATAAAATTTTTTACCTACGTGACTTTACCGAAAAAAACCCAAGAATATGTAGACAAATTATGTTTATTTTTTAAATCCTTTATATTAAGTTCACTTGCTTGCTTGCGCGCTTACGACTGTGCAAATCTTTCGGTCGTTTTTTAACCCACTTCCCGTGATCCAATCGAGCTGACATTTTGCACACAGACTCGTTGTGCGTGACAATTAATTTTCGTGAAAAAAAATGTCCACAATTTTACACTGTTTAGGGGAAAATAAATAAATATTTAATTACCAATTGCTTAATGGTGGCAGACAATCATCTGACCCATAGGTGGCAGCCATCTCAAGCCAGAGGACGAGAGGACTCTAGCCGCCACGCATATAAAGGATTTATAGTGAAAAACTTTGTTTTTACGGGTTATACTTATTTTACGGGTTAATTTTTTTGCACAATCTCCTTCTCAATCGAGAGTAGCAAGACAAGGCGGCGTTGTTGTTCTACGGTTGATCGGAGACAGTTTTTTGTTATCAGCTTTAGGTAGCGGCAACATGGGGCAGCAGCAGCAGCACCAAACTGCAGAGAGTTTTCACTGAAGACCTACGAAAGAGAAGTGCCTAGGGGCCTACAAGAGCCTTGCTACTACCGCCGCTGTCATTCGTGTGGTTGTGCGATGAAACGCAATTGAAAGATTCTAGATTTGAAGCTTTTGTGACTGCAAAGATTCATATATTTAGGTTTTTTCGGTAAAGTCACGTAGGTAAAAAATTAAACAAGTTGAACCGTCACAGCACAATAGCTGTATCAAGTGATACAGCTATTGTGCTGTAATGGATTTCTCTAACTTGATACAGCAATCGTGCTGTGACGATTATCTGAAAATGAAATTTCTCTCACTTGATACAGCAATCGTGCTGTGACGATTATCTGAAAATGAAATTTCTCTCACTTGATACAGCAATCGTGCTGTGACGATTATCTGAAAATGAAATTTCTCTCACTTGATACAGCAATCGTGCTGTGACGATTATCTGAAAATGAAATTTCTCTCACTTGATACAGCAATCGTGCTGTGACGATTATCTGAAAATGAAATTTATCTCACTTGATACAGCAATCGTGCTGTGACGATTATCTGAAAATGAAATTTATCTCACTTGATACAGCAATCGTGCTGTGACGATTATCTGAAAATGAAATTTATCTCACTTGATACAGCTATTGTGCTGTGACGATTATCTGAAAATGAAATTTCTCTCACTTGATACAGCAATCGTGCTGTGACGATTATCTGAAAATGAAATTTTTCTCACTTGATACAGCAATCGTGCTGTGACGATTATCTGAAAATGAAATTTCTCTCACTTGATACAGCAATCGTGCTGTGACGATTATCTAAAAATGAAATTTCTCTCACTTGATACAGCAATCGTGCTGTGACGATTATCTGAAAATGAAATTTCTCTCACTTGATACAGCTATTGTGCTGTGACGAGTATCTGAAAATGAAATTTCTCTCACTTGATACAGCAATCGTGCTGTGACGATTATCTGAAAATGAAATTTTTCTCACTTGATACAGCAATCGTGCTGTGACGATTATCTGAAAATGAAATTTCTCTCACTTGATACAGCAATCGTGCTGTGACGATTATCTGAAAATGAAATTTCTCTCACTTGATACAGCAATCGTGCTGTGACGATTATCTGAAAATGAAATTTCTCTCACTTGATACAGCAATCGTGCTGTGACGATTATCTGAAAATGAAATTTCTCTCACTTGATACAGCTATTGTGCTGTGACGATTATCTGAAAATGAAATTTCTCTCACTTGATACAGCAATCGTGCTGTGACGATTATCTGAAAATGAAATTTCTCTCACTTGATACAGCAATCGTGCTGTGACGATTATCTGAAAATGAAATTTCTCTCACTTGATACAGCAATCGTGCTGTGACGATTATCTGAAAATGAAATTTCTCTCACTTGATACAGCTATTGTGCTGTGACGATTATCTGAAAATGAAATTTCTCTCACTTGATACAGCTATCGTGCTGTGACGATTATCTGAAAATGAAATTTCTCTCACTTGATACAGCTATCGTGCTGTAACGATTATCTGAAAATGAAATTTCTCTCACTTGATACGGCAATCGTGCTGTGACGATTATCTGAAAATGAAATTTCTCTCACTTGATACAGCAATCGTGCTGTGACGATTATCTGAAAATGAAATTTCTCTCACTTGATACGGCAATCGTGCTGTGACGATTATCTGAAAATGAAATTTCTCTCACTTGATACAGCAATCGTGCTGTGACGATTATCTGAAAATGAAATTTCTCTCACTTGATACAGCTGTCGTGCTGTGACGATTATCTGAAAATGAAATTTCTCTCACTTGATACAGCAATCGTGCTGTGACGATTATCTGAAAATGAAATTTCTCCCACTTGATACAGCTATCGTGCTGTGACGATTATCTGAAAATGAAATTTCTCTCACTTGATACAGCTATCGTGCTGTGACGATTATCTGAAAATGAAATTTCTCTCACTTGATACAGCTGTCGTGCTGTGACGATTATCTGAAAATGAAATTTCTCTCACTTGATACAGCAATCGTGCTGTGACGATTATCTGAAAATGAAATTTCTCTCACTTGATACAGCTATCGTGCTGTGACGATTATCTGAAAATGAAATTTCTCTCACTTGATACAGCTATCGTGCTGTGACGATTATCTGAAAATGAAATTTCTCTCACTTGATACGGCAATCGTGCTGTGACGATTATCTGAAAATGAAATTTCTCTCACTTGATACGGCTATTGTGCTGTAACGATTATCTGAAAATGAAATTTCTCTCACTTGATACAGCTGTCGTGCTGTGACGATTATCTGAAAATGAAATTTCTCTCACTTGATACAGCAATCGTGCTGTGACGGTTCCACCTGAAGACGGAAGCTTGTGTTGCCTCCGAAACGTCGTGATTTTTATTTTATTTTTATTTTACTTTTATTACTTTTAATTTTTTGCCTACGTGACCTTACCTATAAAACCCAAGAATAACAATTGAAAGATGTTTATTTGCAAATTTTCCAATGAAAAACATCTCGAAAAGTTAATCTCCAGTGTTAATTCCTCTCACCTTGTGAAAAACAACCGATAGACATGCCTCTGCCATCTCTGTAATAAACACTGTGCCGATCCTTGCTATATGCTTATATATTTATTCAAGGAGACATCTTCGTTACATTTCTTATCATACAAACAACAACAATCTGATCACATTTTTGTTTCCTGTAGGCTCTAGGCACAGTGCCCACTCAGGCCTATTGGATAATATATATACGGCAAAGTTGTGATTATGCGTGTCTGTTCAAAATGTTTGGCGTACTTCCCGACAAGCAACAAACTGGAAATTTGCCATGTGGGTACTTTCCAGACTGTACACTATGCAAACATTATAAATATACACTTTTTTTGGGGGGGGGGGGGGAGCTCAATAATGCATTGATTTTTTGCACGGCAAGTGAGCTGTGACATCAAATCTGTCACGTGACCCGCGCATGTGGAAGCGTAACGCATTGTAGTGTAGCGGGTAGCGCGCCGCGCTACGAACCCGGCGACCCGAGTTCGATTCCCGCTCACGGCCACCACCGGTGACGATTAATTTAACCGGTCCTGGGCCTCCCCTAGGTTGACTCGGCCTCAAACGAGTAACTGGTCTGCTGTGTGAACATCGCCACTGGGGGGACAAAGGCGGCCGGGCTTGGTGCTGTCACCCACCCTCTCGTTGGATAATATGGCCCTGGTGGTTGGCTGGGCGAGTGGGTGGGTGGGTGAGTGGCTGGGTGAATGGCTGGGTGAGTGAGTGAGTGGGTGGGTGGCTGGGCGGGTGGCTGGGTGGGCGGGTGGCTGGGTGAGTGGCTGGGTGAGTGGCTGGGTGAGTGAGTGAGTGGGTGGGTGGCTGGGCGGGTGGCTGGGTGGGCGGGTGGCTGGGTGAGTGGCTGGGTGAATGGCTGGGTGAGTGAGTGAGTGGGTGGGTGGCTGGGCGGGTGGCTGGGTGGGCGGGTGGCTGGGTGAGTGGCTGGGTGAGTGGCTGGGTGAGTGGCTGGGTGGGTGGCTGAGTGAGTGAGTGGGTGAGTGGCTGAGTGAGTGAGTGGGTGAGTGGCTGAGTGAGTGAGTGGGTGAGTGGCTGGGTGAGTGGCTGGGTGGGTGGCTGAGTGAGTGAGTGGGTGAGTGGCTGAGTGAGTGAGTGGGTGAGTGGCTGGGTGGGTGAGTGGCTGGGTGGGTGAGTGGCTGGGTGGGTGAGTGGCTGGGTGGGTGAGTGGCTGGCTGGGTGAGTGGCTGGCTGGGTGAGTGGCTGGCTGGGTGAGTGAGTGGCTGGGTGGGTGAGTGGGTGGCTGGGTGAGTGAGTGGGTGAGTGGCTGGGTGGGTGAGTGAGTAGGCCCTTAGCACAGTGCCTACTGTGGCCTATTTGACGACACGGCCCTGGGTACTGGTGATCCTGCAGCTGATGAAGCTGCACAAACATATACGCCATTTCTGCACTATTCACATCCCAGTTATTTTGCTTCAAAACAAACCAAACGAGACATTCCGCTGCACTTTTTCTTTTTGAAATCCTTTATATTAAGTTCGCTTGCTTGCTTACGACCGTGCAAATCTTTCGGTCGTTTTTTAACCCACTTCCCGTGATCCAATCGAGCTGACATTTTGCACACAGGCTCGTTGTGCGTGACAATTAATGTTCGTGAAAATTTTTTATCCAAAATGTTACACTTTTTAGGACAAAAAAATTATATTTAATTACCAATTGCTTAATGGTGCAATGCAATCATGTGACCCATAGGTGGCAGCCATCTCAAGCCAGAGGACGAGAGGACTCTAGCCGATGCCACGCATATAAAGGATTTATAGTGAAAAACTTTGTTTTACGAGTTATACTTTTTTACGATGCGGCTGCCTTGTTTGTGACGCGCGTGTTAGTAAAAGGCTCACAAACCTTTGATCAGATATTCACACGATCATCTCAGAGGTGTATATGATGCAGCCACTCTCTGTCGATCCCGTGTTTTCCCAGTCACTCGGTGTTCCCGACCTTGACGAATCCCCACTCTCTTTGTAATCGTCAGCTTTTATCATAATCCCGTACAACCTTACCACGTTGTCCCACCACCAGATCACCATAATTATCATTGCATATTCATAGCTTGCCTTCCACGCCCCGGACATCTTGAGAGAAGCTGGTGCTGGGTGCAACGGAACCATCGGCTGCGTCAGATTTGTACACGTCATTGGTAACAGCAGCATCATCGGAATAATTATACTGGTAGGAACCCACTGGTTCCACCAGCCCACAGGGGATTATTGTGTCCGTCCGTCGTGCAGGGAGGGGCTGGGTGGGGAGGGAGGGGCTGGGTGGCGAGGGGAGGGTGGGGAGGAGCTGGGTGGGGAGGGGCTGGGTGGGGAGGGGCTGGGTGGGGAGGGGCTGGGTGGGGAGGGGCTGGGTGGGGAGGGTGGGGCTCACTGTCCAACGCACCCGCAGGCACCCGCTGCCGGCTGGGCATGGAGAAGCACGATGAAGCGGACTCGATGGAATTCATCGACTGGGATCGGATGCCCGAGCGCGGCAACAATGGTGGCGACGGCGGCGGCGGCGGCAGCGGCGTGGACGAAGCGTTCTTCCGTTCGGTCGAGCAGACGCAGCTCAAGCTCATGGCCAGGTGAGAGAGTGTTGTGTGTGCGGCCTTTGTGCGCGCCTCCCAACTCCCGCCTCGATACCCCAACGATGGCCGTGGCTGCGTCGGCATTGCCACCAACGGCGTCGTTGCCGGAAGCAGCGTCGGCAGCGTCGTCGTCAACACCGAAGCCGTTGTGGCCTTCACATACGTCGGGGCAAGTGCTGTTAGCGAGCAGCAGCGCCTGTGAAGGCCGGCACGGCACACGAGGGGGTGGGTGGTCAGCACCACGCCTGGCCGCCTTTGTCTCACGAATGGTGAAGTTTACACACCGCTACACCAGGTACTCATTTGAGGCTGAGTCGAACTCAGGGAGGCCCAAAACCGGTTCAGATAATCGTCACCGGTGTTGGCCGTGAGCGGGAATCGAACTCGGGTTGCCGGGTCCGTAGCTCAGCGCTCTAACCGCTACACCACTGCTCGCCACCACCACAACTGTCACCACCACCACCACCGTCACCACCACCACCGTCACCACCACCACTGTCAACACCACAACCACCACTGTCACCACCACCACTGTCACCACCGTCACCACCACCACTGTCACCACCGTCACCACCACCGTCACCACCACTGTCACCACCACTGTCACCACCACCACTGTCACCACCACCACCGCTCGCCACCACCACCGCTCGCCACCAACACCACTGTCACCACCACCACCGCCACCACCACCATTGTCACCACCACCACTGTCACCGCCGCCGCCACCACCACCGCTCACTTCTCCACCATTCCCCTCCGCCACGCAGGTCCGGCCGCTTCTCCACCGAGCACTCGTCGCGCGCCGCCTTCTACCGCCACGCCCTGTCCTCGCTGCCGTGCCGGCTCGTCACGCCGGACGCCTCCGTGTACCGCGACTCGGCTCCCCGCCTCTTCCGCCTCCTCCCCTCCTCCGGCTTCGCCGCCCCGGCGTCGCCGGGCTTTGCCGACGGCTGGGCCGCGCCGCGCTACTGCCTGACGGCGGCGGGCCAGCTGGCCGTGGCGAGGGTCCTGCGCGCCGTCGAGCTGCACTTCCCGGACGTGACGTTCTGCCCGGCGCTGCCGGCCACCGTGGCGCTGCTGGCGCACTACTCGCGCTCCGAGGCCGAGCTGTTCGCCGGCGCCGCCAGGATCCTGGCGCACGGCGGAGGGGCGGCCGACGAGGTGGGCGAGGTGGAGCTCCCGGCGGGGCGGTGGTGGTGTGACGGGCGGTCGCTTGTGCCGCTGAGTGCCGCGAGTACTGCGGCTTGTGCCGTTTGCATTTCGGCCGCTTGTGTTGTGGTTGTTGCAAACGTGATGCCTTACATCATCCGCACCTAGTTTACACAACAAAGGCTCGTTCCTAGCAGCGTGCTTCAGCCGCACCGAACCTCAGAAAAATAATATCCAGTGCCTACCTTGGCTCCTCCCACCCTCAACCAGTATATAGAAAAACACGGTTTTCTTGGAATTTCTCTCACTTGATACAGCTATCGTGCTGTGACGGTTCCACCTGAAGACAAAAGCTTGTGTTGCCTCCGAAACGTCGTGATTTTTATTTTATTTTAATTTTACTTTTATTAATTTTAATTTTTTACCTACGTCACTTTACCGAAAAAACCTAAGAATATGAATCATTGCAGTCACGAAAGCTTCAAATCTAGAATTGTATAAAGGTGTCAGTTTTTGTATCAGTTGAAAGGGTAAACACCTATTACTATATTTTGCCACTGGTAAAGGAGGTCTCATAGTGTAAATGCTTACCCCGAGCTCTCAATACTCTGATAGTGCGCTGTGTTTGAGTTGTACGCCTTCTGGTGTCATCTGGTCCAACACCAATGGAGACTAGGCTCTAAGAAAAGCTGTCTCGGGTGTGGACCAATCAACTTCAAGGACCGTGCATATCATTATCATCATCAGAGTTGTTTCTTTTTGTTTGCATTTTGACTGCTTGTGTTGTGGTTATTGCAAACATGATGCCTTGTATAAAGGTGTCAGTTTTTGTACCAGTTGAAAGGGTAAAAACCTATTACTAAAACAAATTTTTTTTATAAACTATTTCTATTTTAGCAGGTAAGGCCCTCTTTGAGAAGTGACCTGGCCACAAATGATAGCTCAACGACGGGGCTTAGCGTGTAGAAATCTGTACCAGCCAAATACTCTAAATGCATGTTACTAAATGTGGATGGAAAAACCAGAGGACCCGGAGAAAAAATCCAGAGAGAGAGACACGCAAACTCCAAATATACAGCAGCAGGCGTCGGGGGTCGGGATCGAACCCACGACCTTCTGTATACCAGGCGAGGTCGTTAACATGTCCTAGCCACCGTGATGATGATGAGAGAGAGACACACAAACTCCAAATATACAGCAGCAGGCGTCGGGGTCGGGATCGAACCCACGACCTCCTGTATACCAGGCGAGGTCGTTAACATGTCCTAGCCACCGTGATGATGATGAGAGAGAGACACACAAACTCCAAATATACAGCAGCAGGCGTCGGGGTCGGGATCGAACCCACGACCTCCTGTACACCAGGCGAGGTAGTTAACATCTCGTTACTCTAGCACCCTTAAAGAGTAGTTTAAATAGTTTACTGATTCTGCTACTGCTGCTGCTGTTGTTGCTGTTATAGAAGCAGGCGCCACGCCTCCACCTCCTGGACCAGACGTTCCTGGGCTTCGAGGCATCCTGCATGACCTTTGGCGACCTCGCTGCCAAGTACTGCCCCAGCGCCCACCGCATCATCGTCTCCCGTGAGCAGGACGTGCTGCAGGTGGGGACCGGCCCTCACCTCAGTCTGCGTTTGACGGACACCGTCTCGATTTAAAGCTTTCGCGACTGCAGGGATTCATCTTCTTGGTTCTTTCGGTAAAGTCACGTAGAAGGAAAATAATAAAATAATTAAAATAAAACATAATAAAATAAAAACATAATAAAATTTCGATTTAAAGCTTTCGTGACGGCAGGGATTCATCTTATTGGTTCTTTCGGTAAAGTCACGTAGAAGGAAAATGATAAAATCATAAAATAATTCTCACGATGTTTCGGCCACAACGCAAGCAGCCGTCTTCAGGTGGAGAACAGGTCTGTCGAGAGAGACCTGTTCTCCACCTGAAGACGGCTGCTTGCGTTGTGGCCGAAACGTCGTGAGAATTGTATTTTATTATGTTTTTTTATTATTTTATTATTTTCCTTCTACGTGACTTTACCGAAAGAACCAAGAAGAGGTACACCGTCTCGTTCAGAAATTCATCTCTGTGGATCATACACGATGTGGTCTGTGCGTCGGTGTGTCTTTGTTACGCTTTATTTTTCTGTGTGTGTGTGTGTGTGTTGTGAGTAGGTGTACAGCATATGCCTGTTCTGTGTGTGTGTGTTGTGAGTAGGTGTACAGCGTCTGCCTGTTCTGTGTGTGTGTGTGCGCTGTGAGTAGGTGTACAGCGTCTGCCTGTTCTGTGTGTGTGCGCGCTGTGAGTAGGTGTACAGCATCTGCCTGTTCTGTGTGTGTGCGCTGTGAGTAGGTGTACAGCGTCTGCCTGTTCTGTGTGTGTGCGCGCTGTGAGTAGGTATACAGCATCTGCCTGTTCTGTGTGTGTGTGTGCTGTGAGTAGGTGTACAGCGTCTGCCTGTTCTGTGTGTGTGTGTGCTGTGAGTAGGTGTACAGCGTCTGCCTGTTCTGTGTGTGTGTGCGCTATGAGTAGGTGTACAGCGTCTGCCTGTTCTGTGTGTGTGTGTTGTGAGTAGGTGTACAGCGTCTGCCTGTTCTGTGTGTGTGTGTGTGTTGTGAGTAGGTGTACAGCGTCTGCCTGTTCTGTGTGTGTGTGCGCTGTGAGTAGGTGTACAGCGTCTGCCTGTTCTGTGTGTGTGTGTTGTGAGTAGGTGTACAGCGTCTGCCTGTTCTGTGTGTGTGCGCTATGAGTAGGTGTACAGCGTCTGCCTGTTCTGTGTGTGTGTTGTGAGTAGGTGTACAGTGTCTGCCTGTTCTGTGTGTGTGTGTGTGTTGTGAGTAGGTGTACAGCGTCTGCCTGTTCTGTGTGTGTGTGCTGTGAGTAGGTGTACAGCGTCTGCCTGTTCTGTGTGTGTGTGTGCGCTGTGAGTAGGTGTACAGCGTCTGCCTGTTCTGTGTGTGTGTGTGTTGTGAGTATGTGTACAGCGTCTTCCTGTTCTGTGTGTGTGTGTGCGCTATGAGTAGGTGTACAGCGTCTGCCTGTTCTGTGTGTGTGTGTTGTGAGTAGGTGTACAGCGTCTGCCTGTTGTGTGTGTGTGTGTGCTGTGAGTAGGTGTACAGCGTCTGCCTGTTCTGTGTGTGTGCGCGCTGTGAGTAGGTGTACAGCGTCTGTGTGTGTGTGTGTTGTGAGTAGGTGTACAGCGTCTGCCTGTTCTGTGTGTGTGTGCGCTATGAGTAGGTGTACAGCGTCTGCCTGTTCTGTGTGTGTGTGTGCGCTATGAGTAGGTGTACAGCGTCTGCCTGTTCTGTGTGTGTGTGTTGTGAGTAGGTGTACAGCGTCTGCCTGTTCTGTGTGTGTGCGCTGTGAGTAGGTGTACAGCATCTGCCTGTTCTGTGTGTGTGTGCGCTGTGAGTAGGTGTACAGCGTCTGCCTGTTCTGTGTGTGTGTGTGTGCTGTGAGTAGGTGTACAGCGTCTGCCTGTTCTGTGTGTGTGTGTGCTGTGAGTAGGTGTACAGCGTCTGCCTGTTCTGTGTGTGTGTGTGTGTTGTGAGTAGGTGTACAGTGTCTGCCTGTTCTGTGTGTGTGTGTGTTGTGAGTGGGTGTACAGCGTCTTCCTGTTCTGTGTGTGTGTGCGCGCTGTGAGTAGGTGTACAGCGTCTGCCTGTTCTGTGTGTGTGTGTGTTGTGAGTAGGTGTACAGCGTCTTCCTGTTCTGTGTGTGTGTGTGCGCTATGAGTAGGTGTACAGCGTTTGCCTGTTCTGTGTGTGTGTGTTGTGAGTAGGTGTACAGCGTCTGCCTGTTGTGTGTGTGTGTGTGCTGTGAGTAGGTGTACAGCGTCTGCCTGTTCTGTGTGTGTGCGCGCTGTGAGTAGGTGTACAGCGTCTGTGTGTGTGTGTGTTGTGAGTAGGTGTACAGCGTCTGCCTGTTCTGTGTGTGTGTGCGCTGTGAGTAGGTGTACAGCGGCTGGCTACGCTGGCTGTTTGAGGACCTGCCCTTTGAGTTTGCCGTGCGCGTGTTCGACTGCTTCCTGCTGGAGGGACACAAGGTGCTCTACCGCGCGGCGCTCGCCCTCCTCAAGCTGTTCAAAAGCAGCGTGAAGAAACGGGCGCTCACAAACAGCCCCGGCCCCACCAGCCAGGACGGTGTGGCCCGACTTTCGTTAACACCACATCTCAACATCGAGTCTCAACACCCACTCCGAGTCTCAACACCCACGCTGAGTCTCAACACCCACGCTGAGTCTAAAGTCTAAACACCTACGCCGAGTCTAAACACAATTACAATATGATAATTGGTTTTTTACCCTTTTATCTGGCAACAAAACTGACACCTTTTTTTACAAGGAGTCATGTTTGCATAGACCGCAATACCTGCAGTCGGAATGCAAACAAAAAACACAACTCTGATAATGATATGCACTGTCCTTGAAGTTGATTGGTCCACACCCGAGACAGCTTTCCTTAGAGCCTAGTCTCACATGGTGTTGGACCAGATGACGCCAAAAGGTGCACAACTCAAAGACAATGCACCATCAGAGTATGAGAGCTCGGGGTAAGCATTTGCACCATTGGAACCCCTCCGCCTCAAATCGTTGCACCTGATGAGTTAAATTATGACGTCACCCTGCTGCTGCTGTTCTATGTAAGACCGGGAGCCAGAGCAAAACCTCACCATTCTGGCGAATTGCCCGATGTTGCTGGATGCAATTACCAGCGAAACGTCGTACGACTCAAAAATTGTAAATGTTGTGGTTTCACGCTTCAACACACCGGTGTGGGGCTAAAGCAGTGAACTATTTTGTCTTTTGTCAACGTGACACTTTTTTTGCTGATTGGCCGTGTCGGGTGGTGGAGGGTTACGACACATTTGTAAATAACGCGATCTCACCCAATCACGTTGATTATGAATCGACACCCACGGCGAGTCTAAAGTCTAAACACCCACGCCGAGCCGTGCGCCGTGCTGGCCTTCATCGGTGCCGGATAACAGCACTTGTCCCTAAAGTCTGTGGAGGCTCTTTGGGGGATCTTTGTGTATAGCTCTGTCAGCGTTGGTGTACACGGTGCTTTTTCTGCAATATTTTGCTGTTTTTTCTTGGATTTTCTGTTTGCACTCGGTCACATAGTCACTTTAAGATGTTTTCTTGTTCATGTTTTTGTTTTTTGTTTGTTGCGGTTGCACCCGATTCAAGAGCCGAATGGCTCACAGGGCTATACCTAATACACGAACTTGTCTCTGTCTCTCTGCAATCTCTGTCTCGTTCTGTGTCTCTGTCCCTCTGTCCCTCTGTGTCTCTCTGTCCCTCTGTGTCTCTGTCCCTCTGTCTCTCTGTGTCTCTCTCTGTCTGTCCCTCTGCGTGCAGGAGTGTGCGGCGAGATCCGGTCGTTTGCCCGCTCGCTCTCTCTGCACGTGTCCCCCACGCGGCTGTTGGACCGCGGCTTCCGCGTGCGTCTGCTGTCGCGCCGGGAGATCTCCCTGCTGCGGCTGGCCAACGAGAGCGCCCTGCAGGCGGCAGGGATCTCGCGCGTGCAGCGCAGGTGCTCACACACGCACACTCACGCGCGCGCACACGCACGCACACGCACGCACACACATACACGTACGCACAGACACGCACGCACACGCACGCACACTCACGCGCGCACACACGCACACACACGCACATACACACACGCGCGCACGCACGCACGCGGACGCACACACATACACGTACGCACACACACGCACACACGTACGTACACACATGCACACACACACACACACGCACACACACGCACACACATACACACACGCACGCATACACGCATACACACGCATACACACGCACATACACACGCGCAGACACGCACACACACAATCATACACGCACACACACAATCATACACGCACACGCACGCACACATATGCACACACACACATACACACGCGCACGCACACATACACACGCGCACGCACACAAACACACATACACACGCGCACGTACACACGCGCACGTGCACGCACGTGCACGCACACGCACACACGCATACACGCGCACGCACGCATACACACACACACACACGCGCACACGCTCTCACGCAACAGCCGCCACCCGCCACTGAGTGGCGGTGACGTCACCACGGCGCTCGTGCCAGGCCAGGTGCACTCCGAGGCTGTAGCGTGAAGTGTCAAAGGCTCGCTGGCAGGAGGTCACGGGACACACCCGGGTGCCGTGGGTTGACTGGCAGAGGCATCATCACCTGTGCACCCTACTGTGCCAACACGCACTTGCACGTATGCACTGGTACCTCGGTACACGTCGTTAATTCGTTCCAGGAGGGGTAGGACTTATACCGAAAATGACGGACAGCAAACGCATTTTTCCCATAAGAAATAAATTGAAAGGAAATAATCCGTTCCAGAGTATAAGAAATGATATTTTATATGGCACATTATACATTATTGGGGTTGTATGAAATAATGTAGACACTACTTATTATTAGAATGCATGCATAAATTATAATAAATGCAAACATTAATTAAAATAAATTTAAATAAAAGTCAAATTTAACGTCGCTTTACCTTGCTGAGAGGATCTTATTGGTTCTTTCGGTAAAAATAAAAATAATAAAATATATTATTTTATTTTGTTTTATTTTTATTATTTCCATTCTACGTGACTTTAATATTTCACAATGTTTTATTTTTATTATTTTATTATTTCCCTTCTACGTGACTTTACCGAAAGAACCAAGAAGATGAATCCCTGCAGTCACGAAAGAAGCTTTAAATCGAAATTTGCTGAGAGGAGTTGATAGCCTACGAGGATGGTGGTGAGGAAGGGGAGGAGGAGGTATTTTTTGGAAGGAGAGTCCCCTTCCATTAAGACTTCAGGAAGCTGAAATCCTGGGGGTTTTTTCTCTCTTTTCTGTCTTTTTTCTTGACTTGGGCCTGGTTGAGGCTCACCGGGTTTGAGTTTCACTAAAACCCTGTCCGTTGAAGTGTGTTTTTGCCTTCTTCTAAGAATGTTCCTGAAGTGTGACATTGTCTGGTCATTCCACACAATACTCTTACAGCTTGTTAGAGCCGTAACAGTATTGTGTACGCGGTGACTCATCCCGACCCATACACGTTCTAGCAAACGCGTCGTATCCCAAGCAAGACGTCGTATCCCAAGACGTTTTTTTCTCTCGTCAAAACACGACGTATACCAAATTCGACGTATTCCAAAGCGTTCGTATACCCAGGTGTGACTGTACTGGCAAAAAATTCACGTAGATAGATCGGTGGGCTGTAACCTGGTAAGATAAAAAAATGTAGCAACAAAACTGACACCTTTTTTGCAATGAGTCATGTTTGCATTGACCACAATACCTGCGGTCATAATGCAAACAAAAAACATAAACTCTGATAATGTGCACTGTCCTTGAAGTTGATTGGTCCACACCTGAGACAGCTTTCCTTAGAGCCCAGTCTCACATGGGTTGGACCAGATGATGCCAAAAGGCGTCATCTTGCCAGATAGAAGGGTAAAAAAACAATTATATTTTTTTACTGGCAAATGAGGTTCCAATGGTGATAAAATATGTAGTTTAGTTTTATTTGCGTGATTTTTTTTTTTAAAGTGATTTGTCTACTTTTCGTGTACTTTGTGTTTTTGTGTTTGTCGCTGTAACTCTCTGACCCCGTGGCTCCAACGGATATCTGTGACCGAGAGCTTCATGGCTCATCGGATTCCTCCTCCAGCATCAATGAATCCGATTCCCACTCCGCTCATCTGTGGCTTCACGCAGAAGCGCGCACGTGACGCAAACCCGACCGCGATTTGAAATGCGAATTCAAAGAATGACGCCGTATGAATATGAATCGGCGTCATCATCATCATCATTTCTATTATACAAATTATAAATATTAATTTTACAGCCCTTTGTCAGTCCATTGCTGGATGAGGATGCCTACACGCCCTATCAGTTATCGGGGTTGTTTGACCATACTTCACCATGCCGGTCAATGTTGTTTGGTGAAGGGGGGGGGGCATAGAGGCAAGGGAGTATAGCACAACAGTGGATCTTGTAGCATTGTACCGCTCGGAGCCAACGTTGCCTTACCGCTACCAACCTTGCGGCCCCGCAGCCTATAACGCCTGGTGAGCATGGTGGTCGCACATCCGAGCACCGCACAGGTTCATTCTCTGCTTAGCTTCCGAGGTCCGACGCGTTCGAACACATTGACCTCTGAACTGGTCGTAGAGTCATGTGCGCGTGTGTCGTGCACTCTACACTTTGTGTGCAGTCGTAGAGTCGTGTGTGTCGTGCACTCTGTACACTTTGTGTGCAGTCGTAGAGTCGTGTGTGTCGTGTGCTCTGTACACTTTGTGTGCAGTCGTAGAGTCGTGTGTGTCGTGTGCTCTGTACACTTTGTGTGCAGTCGTAGAGTCGTGTGCGTGCGTGTCGTGCACTCTACACTTTGCGTGCAGTTCGGCTTCGACGTATGAATCTCTTGTCTTCTCGACTGTTGTCTTTCCCTCTGCGCAACCGACTGCTTTTCTCCCGATCTTTACAAGCCCTCACAAGCAAAAGTAAGATTTCTGTTCGTTCGGAGTTTCCGATGATTTGCAATCCTGCGTTGTTGGTACTGCCGCTACTAAGTTTGAGCGTCGGACTGCCACCACTGCTGCTGTTACACTGGTCAACACACTTTTTCTGGCATAAGGTATTCCAACGGTTTTAAGGTAATTTTGGGGTGCTGATTCCAAATCTTTTTGTCTATCACATCAGGTTTTTGAGATATCAAATATTGCATTTTCAATAAAAACTGCAGAAGAAAAATATTAAATAAATGTAGATATCTACATAAAATGATATTATAAACACACTATCCTAAAAATACAGCACCATATTTTAACACTAAAGCAGTCACTGACTCGCAACAACTTGCAATCATAAGTGACAGAGTTAATTTCAGGTAAAATCAATGAAAATGGGGTATGCCGATAGCATAAAAAATTAACCCGTAAAAACAAAGTTTTTCACTATAAATCCTTTATGTGTGGCGGCTAGAGTCCTCTCGTCCTCTGGGTTGAGATGACTGCCACCTATGGGTCAGATGAATGGTTGGCACCATTAAGCAATTGGTAATTAAATATAATTTCTTTTTTCACGAAAATAAATTGTCACGCACAACGAGTCTGTGTGCAAAATGTCAGCTCGATTGGATCACGGGAAGTGGGTTAAAAAACGACCGAAAGATTTGCACGGTCGTAAGCAAGCAAGCAAGCAAGTGAACTTAATATAAAGGATTTAAAAATGAGATGTGATAGAGCAAATCTGAGATCAGATTTGGAATCGGCACCCTGAAATTAGTCTAAAACAGCTGCAAAAGTCCAGGCCAGAAAAAAATGTTTTTTGTTGTTGACCAGTGTTATCGCTGCAATTGCTGCTGCTGCTGCTGACTTTCTTATTGAAACTACGGCCGCTGACACTGATGTTACGCCTGCTACAATTCCTCTCTGCTACTGTTCCTGACTCGTTGTGGCTGGAACTAACCTCGTTATGACTAGCGCTGCAACCTTTGCTGCTCTTGGTACTGAAGCTCGCACTAACACTGCTACGTACGGCGACTGTTACTTCCGCTACCGGCACTGCCACTGTTTTATTGTCACTGCTAGTAATGAAAAATACCTTAACAGCAAGAAAACATCTAAAAAATTAACCCGTAAAAACAAAGTTTTTCACTATAAATCCTTTATATGCGTGGCGGCTAGAGTCCTCTCGTCCTCTGGCTTGAGTTGGCTGCCACCTATGGGTCAGATGAATGGCTGCCACCATTAAGCAATTGGTAATTAAATATAATTAATTTTTTCCTAAAAAGTGTAAATTTTGGAATTTTTTTACACGAAAATACATTGTCACGCACAACGAGTCTGTGTGCAAAATGTCAGCTCGATTGGATCACGGGAAGTGGGTTAAAAAACGACCGAAAGATTTGCACGGCCGCAAGCAAGCAAGCAAGTGAACTTAATATAAAGGATTTAAAAACAGGTGAGTTTAACACGTTGGCTTTCGCGACCAATACCATCCGTAATATCTAAGTGTGTCGTTAAACCCGCCACCACTCCACACGGCCAATTAGTGAGGTTTGTCACGTTAACAGAATGTGACAATTCGTTACGAGTACAGCACTAGTGTATAGTGTAGTGTATAGTATTATAGTGTAGTGTATAGTGTAGTGTGTAGTGCAGTGTGTAGTGTAGTGTATAGTATAGTAGTGTATAGTGTAGTGTATAGTATTATAGTGTAGTGTATAGTGTAGTGTATAGTATAGTGTAGTGTATAGTGTAGTGTATAGTAGTGTAGTGTACTGTATAGTGTAGTGTATAGTATAGTAGTGTCGTGAATAGTGTAGTGTATAGTGTAGTGTATAGTATTATAGTGTAGTGTATAGTGCAGTGTATAGCTGTATAGTGCAGTGTATAGTGTAGTGTATAATGCAGTGTATAGTGCAGTGTATAGTGTAGTGTATAGTGCAGTGTATAGTGTAGTGTATAGTGCAGTGTATAGCTGTATAGTGCAGTGTATAGTGTAGTGTATAATGCAGTGTATAGTGCAGTGTATAGTGTAGTGTATAGTGCAGTGTATAGTGTAGTGTATAGTGCAGTGTGTATAGTGCAGTGTATAGTGCAGTGTATAGTGTGGTGTATAGTGCAGTGTATAGTGCAGTGTATAGTGTGTATAGTGCAGTGTGTATAGTGCAGTGTATAGTGTGTATAGTGCAGTGTATAGTGTGTATAGTGTAGTGTATAGTGCAGTGTATAGTGTGTATAGTGTAGTATACTAGTACAGCACACCGGTGTGTTGGAAATCCACAACGTTTACGATTTGAGTATGGTGACGTTTCGCTGGTGATTACGCAAGCCTACCACCTATTAAACCGACTGCCGATGCCGCCGCCTGCTGCTGATGCACCATCGCTTGTGTTGCCGTGACGTTCCAACCCCGTGGCTGCCCCATTCACTGCACACCTGTGCGTGTAACAAAAGCGCTTCGTAGCTCTTCTGATTCCAACGATTCTGATCGATTTGCGATGCCACCCGCAGGCGGAGCGTGCAGCTCTCCGTGGACCTGAGCGCGGTGCACTCGGACGTGGTGTCCGCCCAGCAGATGCACGCTGTGTGGTCGTGGATCCCCGAGAGATTCACGCTGACGCGCCCGCTGCTGCTGTTCACCACGGTGGAGCACGGGTACAGCCTCAGCAGGTCGGTGGGGCCGGCTCCGCCACGACGCTTCCGAAAGTGAATCGCTCTGCTGGGCTTTACCCGATGCGATGTAAAGCAAAAAGTGGATTTGCGTTCAGAGATTTGTTTACATATTCTGAGGTGTTTTCGGTAAAGTCACGTAGGTAAAAAAATTAGAATTAATAAAAGTAAAATAAAAATAAAATAAAATAATTACCTACGTGACTTTACCGAAAAAAAACCTAAGAATATGTATTCTTAGGTTTTTTCGGTAAAGTCACGTAGGTAAAACATTTAAATTAATAAAAGTAAAATAAAATAAAAATCACGATGTTTCGGAGGCAACACAAGCCTCCGTCTTCAGGTGGAACCGTCACAGCCACGACAGCTGTATCAAGTAAATGAGAGATTGCAAGAGCTACCACTCCGTATATATAATGGTTGAAGAAGGGAAGGGTCAAGTACGGCACACTTGTTATTAATATGGTAAGGTGTTTCTTGTATTGGTTGTTGTTACGTGTTGACGCTGTACCCCGACTGGACATCCGGATTCCTCCTGCAGTATGAGATAGGCATTCTGGTTCTGTCCATGATCAAGGTTTTTTGGGTGAGATCGCGTCGGTATAAATGTGTCGTAACCCTCCACCACCCGACTCGTGATGCTGGATGTAATTACCAGCGAAACGCCGTGCTACTCAGAAGATCGTTGTGGATTTACTCTCCAACACACCGGTGGGCTGAAGTGGTAACTAATAGGCCGTGTCGGGTGTTGGAGGGGTTACGACACATTTATACCGACGCGATCTCACCCACAAACCTTTATAATGAATATAATTGGTCGCGAAAGCCTGCTACGTGTCAAGCTGATTCTGATTCTGTGGTCACGTGAACGTAGACACGGCAAGATTATACTGGTAGAAACCTCCTGGTTACACCAGCCCACAGGGGATTATTGTGTACGTCCGTCCATGCAGGGAGGAGCTGGGTGGGGAGGGGAGGGTGGGGAGGGGCTGGGTGGGGAGGGTGGGGCTGGGTGGGGAGGGGCTGGGTGGGGAGGGGCTGGGTGGGGAAGGGATGGTGGGGAAGGGCTGGGTGGGGAGGTTGGGGAGGGGCTGGGTGGGGAGTGTGGGGAGGGGCTGGGTGGGGAGGTTGGGGAGGGGCTGGGTGGGGAGGGGCTGGGTGGGGAGTGTGGGGAGGGGCTGGGTGGGGAGTGTGGGGAGGGCTGGGTGGGGAGGGGCTGGGTGGGGAGGGTGGGGACGGGCTGGGTGGGGAGGGTGGGGAGGGGCTGGGTGGGGAGGGGCTGGGTGGGGAGGGTGGGGAGGGGCTGGGTGGGGAGGGGCTGGGTGGGGAGGGTGGGGAGGGGCTGGGTGGGGAGGGGCTGGGTGGGGAGGGGCTGGGTGGGGAGGGGCTGGGTGGGGAGGGGCTGGGTGGGGAGGGGCTGGGTGGGGAGGGGCTGGGTGGGGAGGGTGGGGAGGGGCTGGGTAGGGAGGGGCTGGGTGGGGGGTGGGAGGGAGGGGTGGGGCTGGGTGGGGAGGGAGGGGCTGGGTGGAAAAGGGTGGGTGGGAGGGGCTGGGTGGGGAGGGTTGGGGGGGCTGGGTGGGGAGGGTGGGGAGGGGCTGGGTGGGGAGGGTGGGGCTGGGTGGGGAGGGTGGGGCTGGGTGGGGGGTGGGAGGGGTGGGGCTGGGTGGGGAGGGGCTGGTCACCCCGTGGTGCCCTTATAAAACTCAACGTTTAACCTACTCACGCCGGCTTGTGCCCGCCCTCAATCGGGCATATTTGCGGAATACACCACGCCGCCGTTGACCCTGCAGGCCATTGACTGAGCAACCCAACGTTCCTACCAGCTCCCTCTACAGGACAATGTGTTCCCTATCCCCTCACCCCCAATCCTCTATAGACTTTTTAATTTATTTTATTTTTTTGACCCATGTGACTTTACCGAAAATATCCAAAGAGTATGGATCTTTGCAGTCACGAAAACTTCAAATCTAGAATAAATGTTTTCATTTAAATATCAATGGATCACCACTACCGTTTAAGTTATTCATGGGGTAATCGACACACACACACACACAATGTGTCTTTGCCGTGCGCAGGTTCTACACGCACTGCGATGGACACGAGCCGACCGTTCTACTCATCAAGACGACGGACGGCGAGGTCTGTGTGTGATCCGTGGTGCTCGCCGCCACCACAAAGTGTTGTCTCGAGCAATAACACCGCACTAACGCCGGGGTGGGGGGGCGGTGAAGGGGCGCGGGGTTGGAGCCCTGCGTTCCGGCTAGCCGGGACGTCTGCCTAGCCAGCGGTGTTTGGCTGGCCGTCTGGAACGCCGCTCTTCCGATATCAGGGAGCGCACCAGGCGCCGTGCGCACCTTTGAATCGCGACTGAAAACTCGTTGCTTCTAGAACCGCCGCCTTTTGCGTTCGGCCGTCCTACGTACGGTGCGAAAGGAGTTCAACATTCGTACACGATCGACGTGAAATGCAGCAACCCTGTGTGCTGCATACGTGAATGTATTTGTGCGAGTGTTTTAGCGCGTGCATCTCATTTGTATCTTTTTCATTTGCTACACAGCCGGATAATACGACAAGTCGCGAACCTTAAACACCCCGGTCGTTCATAAAAGTTGAAGGCGGTATGGTACTATAGCGATAGAGCAAGTGCTGAATCACTGAACCGGAATTGATAGCTTGGAAGCGTTTAGCGCGGGGCCCTTGAAAGTGCGGGGCCCGTAGCATTTGCTACTTTAGCTACTTGTATAATCCGTCACTGCCGCACGGGAGAGCTGCCTGTCGAACAGCGCTGAAAGTACACACATCCTATACAAGGTTGTCCCGCGTGCGGCCGCATCGGAGTGAATTCAAGCCGCGTGGCACGAGCAACATTTGGGCAGAAATAGCCGAGCCGCATACACGGCGAGAAATCGCACAAACCGTAGCCGCACGTAGGGAGGGAAAACGCTTTAATTCTAATGTACGTCGGTTCAACCCATCCACCTCCCACCACCCATCCCCCATCTCCACCACCCCTCCCCCATACTCCTCACACCCCCCCCCCCCCCCCCTGTATGTACGCGTGTTGAATTTCTTTCGCTCCGTACGTAGCCAACTGTGCTAATCGGAGGTGCGGGGAAAGGACAACAAGCTTAACACAACAACAACAACAACAACAGTTCTAAATAAATGAGTTCTCAATGTAGTATAGTAGTATAATGTAGTATAGAAGATAGTATAGTGGTGTCGTGTATAGTGTACTGTGTAGTGTGTGTAGTGTATAGTATCGTAGTCTGTGTAGTGTATAGTATCGTAGTGTGTTGTGTATAGTGTACTGTGTAGTTGTGTGTAGTGTATAGTATCGTAGTGTGTAGTGTATAGTGTACTATGTAGTGTATAGTATAGTAGTGTGTTGTGTATAGTGTACTGTGTAGTGTGTGTAGTGTATAGTATCGTAGTGTGTTGTGTATAGTGTACTGTGTAGTGTGTGTAGTGTATAGTATCGTAGTGTGTTGTGTATAGTGTACTGTGTAGTCTGTGTAGTGTATAGTATAGTAGTGTGTTGTGTATAGTGTACTGTGTAGTGTGTGTAGTGTATAGTATCGTAGTGTGTTGTGTATAGTGTACTGTGTAGTCTGTGTAGTGTATAGTATAGTAGTGTGTTGTGTATAGTGTACTGTGTAGTGTGTGTAGTGTATAGTATCGTAGTGTTGTGTATAGTGTACTGTGTAGTGTGTGTAGTGTATAGTATCGTAGTGTGTTGTGTATAGTGTACTGTGTAGTGTGTGTAGTGTATAGTATCGTAGTGTTGTGTATAGTGTACTGTGTAGTGTGTGTAGTGTATAGTATAGTAGTGTATCGTGTATAGTGTACTGTGTAGTGTGTGTAGTGTATAGTATCGTAGTGTGTTGTGTATAGTGTACTGTGTTGTGTGCTATGTAGTGTATAGTATAGTAGTGTGTTGTGTATAGTGTACTGTGTAGTGTGTGTAGTGTATAGTATCGTAGTGTGTTGTGTATAGTGTACTGTGTAGTGTCTGTAGTGTATAGTATAGTAGTGTGTTGTGTATAGTGTACTGTGTAGTGTGTGTAGTGTATAGTATCGTAGTGTGTTGTGTATAGTGTACTGTGTAGTGTGTGGTGTATAGTATAGTAGTGTGTTGTGTATAGTGTAGTGTGTGTAGTGTATAGTATAGTAGTGTGTTGTGTATAGTGTACTGTGTAGTGTATAGTATCGTAGTGTGTTGTGTAGTGTGTGTAGTGTATAGTATCGTAGTGTATAGTGTAGTGTGTGTAGTTTATAGTATCGTAGTGTGTTGTGTATAGTGTACTGTGTTGTGTGCTATGTAGTGTATAGTATAGTAGTGTGTTGTGTATAGTGTACTGTGTAGAGTGTAGTGTATAGTATAGTAGTGTACTGTGTAGTGTGTGTAGTGTATAGTATCGTAGTGTGTTGTGTATAGTCATTTATACGTATGTATGTTGAACCTCTTTCGCACCAGATGTAGCCAACCGTGTTGATCGGTGGATGGCGAGAGGTGGTGGCTTGCGGGAAGCCTTCATCCAGCAGTGGATTGACCGTGGGTGACGATGCGATGTGTGCTTGTGTGTGTAGGTGTGTGGGGCATTTCTCTCGTCGGACTGGGCTGAGAGGAGGAAAAGCAAAGGAACGATGAGTTTCTTCGGTACCGGGGAGTGTTTCGTGTTCAGAGTGAGTTCAGCTCTCACTTACTCACCCGCTCACTCACCCACCAACTCACTCACCCACTCACTCACCCGCCCACTCACCCAATCTCCCACACTCTCGCCCACCCACTCACTCACCCACCCACTCACTCACTCACCCACTCGCCCACCAACTCACTCACCCACCCGCTCACTCACTCACCCACCCGCTCACTCACTCACCCACCCGCTCACTCACCCACCTGCTCACTCACCCAACAACTCACCCACTCACTCACCCACCCGCTCACTCACTCACCCGCTCACTCACCCACCCACCCACTCACTCACCCGCTCGCTCACTGAACCACCCACCCACTCACTCACTGATCCACCCACTCACTCACTCACTGAACCACCCACTCACTCACCCACCCGCTCACTCACTCACCCCCCACCCACTTACTTATCCCCTCACCCACTCACTCACCTACCCACTCACCCCCCCCCCCCGCACCCACTCACTCACCCCTCACCCACCCACTCGCCCAATCTCCCACACTCTCGCCCACGAACTTAGAAGCTCGCTCAATCAATCTTACGCGCACTCTCTCTCTCTCGATCACTCAATTGTTCGCTCTCATTCATTGTCGGACTCCCCTTTTCTCATTCATCCACTCTGCCACTCACTCCTTTAGCTCAGCCCATTGTTGCGAGCGTCGCTCCTCCACCCTCCATTGTCGCCTGGAGGACGGCTGCCTCCACCCGCCCCACAGCATCCTTCACGAGCTGCATTGTACACACACATTTGTACACACACATTTGTACACACACATTTGTACACACACACACTCGGATAAAGATCCTGCCCTTTAGCCTTCACAGACTGTAGGGGCAAGTGCTGTTAGCGAGCGCCAATGAAGGCCGGCACGGCACACGAGGGGGTGGGTGGCCAGCACCACGCCCGGCCGCCTTTGTCTCCCCAGTGGCGATGTTTACGACGCAAAGCACTAGGTACTCATTTGAGGCCGAGTCCACCTAGGAGAGGTCCATGACCAGTTCGTACTACTATACACTACACTACTATACACTACACTACTGTACACTACACTATTATACACTACACTATACACTACACTACTATACACTACTATACACTACACTACTATACACTACACTACTATACACTACTATACACTACACCACTATACACTACACTATACACTACACTATACTATACACTACACTACTATACGTGACACTACTATACGCTACACTACTATACACTACACTACTATACACTACATTGTACACTACACTACTATACACTACACTACTATACATTACACCACTATACACTACACTATACACTACACTATACACTACACCACTATACACTACACTACTATACACTAAACTACTATACGTGACACTACTATACGCTACACTACTATACACTACACTACTATACACTACTATACACTACACTACTATACACTACACTATACACTACACTATACACTACACTACTATACACTACACTACTATACACTACACCACTATACACTACACTATACACTACACTATACACTACACTACACTACTATACACTACACTACTATACACTACACTATACACTACTACACAACATTGAGAACTAATTTCTCTAGACCTGCTTCTTGTTGTTGTTGTTTAGTTTCTTGTCCTTCCCCCGCACCTCCGATCAGCGCGTTGGCTACGTACGGGGAGCGTAAGACGTTCGCACGTAAATACATCCGCACGCACTTGCACACGAGTCGGAGGGTAAATTCCACCTTCCCCACGCGGCAGCTGCACCCGGAGGTGGAACGCTACGAGTGGGTGGTGATCAGACACCCGGAGCTGGCGCAGGCGGAGGGAGCGAGCGACACGGGCGACGCGCCGGGCACCACCGTCGCCCCCTTGCCCCCCGCCGGGGTTGAAGAGCCGCGCTCGGATCGCCTGTCGCCCTTCCTCGCCACCAAACACTTCGGGCTGCCCAGCAAAACCGCGTCCATGTTCATGGCCGGGAATGCGGACAGCATCATTATAGGTGAGTGTGTGGCGGGTGTGTGTGTGTGGGGTGTTTGTGTGATGTGTGTGTGGCGGGTGTGTGGTGTGTGTGGGGTGTGTGTGTGGGGTGTGTGTGGTGTGTGTGTGTTTGTGTGTGGGGTGTGTGTGTGTGGTGTGTGTGGGGTGTGTGTGTGGTGTGTGTGGGGTGTGTGTGTGTTTGTGTGTGGTGTGTGTGGCGTGTGTGTGGTGTGTGTGTGGCGTGTGGCGTGTGGTGTGTGTGGGGTGTGTGTGTGGTGTGTCTGTTTGTGGTGTGTGTGGTGTGTGGTGTGTGTGTGGGGTGTGTGTGTGGTGTGTGGGGTGTGTGTGTGTGGTGTGTGTGTTTGTGGCGTGTGTGTGGTGTGTGTGTGTGGCGTGTGTGGGGTGTGTGTGTGGCGTGTGTGTGGTGTGTGTGTGTGGTGTGTGTGTGTTTGTGGTGTGGTGTGTGTGGGGTGTGTGTGTGGTGTGTGTGGTGTGTGTGTGGGGTGTGTGTGTGGTGTGTGTGGTGTGTGTGTGGTGTGTGTGGTGTGTGTGGTGTGTGTGTGTTTGTGTGTGTGTGTGGCGTGTGTGGGGTGTGTGTGTGGTGTGTGTGTGTTTGTGGTGTGGTGTGTCTGGTGTGTGTTTGTGGTGTGTGTGCGGTGTGTTTCAGTTTCAGTTTAATTGATTAGGATTTACCCTGTGAGCCATTCGGCTCTTGATTTGGGTTCAACCACAACAAACAATAAAATTACAAGATACACCTACAATTCATTGTACACAAATCTAAACATCGCGTAAGTTAACAATAAAATCCTGCTGCGTACAGAAAGTGCAAAAAATTCCATTTCGATGTTTGATCCCAATAACAATCATAATACAATACAGATAAAAAATACAAGTATAAATCTTTACTAAATGAAAAAAATCGGGCCAAACCAAGACCCTCTAAAACTTACTCGGTGGTGTAGTAGCGGTTAGCGCTGTGCTGCGCTACGGACCCGGCGACCCGAGTTCGATTCCCACTCACGGCGATTGCCAGTGACAATTATCTGAGCCGGTCCTGGGTCTCTCTTAGGTCGACTAGGCCTCAAATGAGTACCTGGTGCGGTGTGTAAACATCGCCATGAGGTGGCAGGGCGTGGTGCCTGCCACCCACCCCCCCAGTGTGCTGTGCCGTCCTTCATAGGTGCTACTACTCGCTAACAGCACTTGCCCCAACAGTCTGTTAAAGTATATATATATATATATACTCTTGGTTCTTTCGGTAAAGTCACATAGGTAAAAAATGAAATTAAAATTAATAAAAATAAAATCACGACGTTTCGGAGGCAACACAAGTCTCCGTCATCAGGTGGGACCGTCACAGCCAGATTTGCTGCATCAAGTGAGGCAGGGATTCAAGATGCAAGCCCTTGCATCTTCGTCAGTCTGTTAAAGGCTATACGGGGGAGGGGCGGGGAATCTTTGTCTTTTTTATCTCTGTGTTTGTATCTGAAAACATCTCTATATATTTATTTGTCTGTGTGTGTGCGTCTGTGTGTGCGTGTCTGTGTGTGCGTGCGTGTCTGTGTGTGCGTGCGTGTCTGTGTGTGTGTACGTGTCTGTGTGTGTGTGTACGTGTCTGTGTGTGTGTGTACGTGTCTGTGTGTGTGTACGTGTCTCTGTGTGCGTGCGTGTCTCTGTGTTTGTGCATGTCTCTGTGTTTGTGCGCAGGTGGCGGTGGCGGTCAGGCCCTCTACCTCGACTCCGAGCTGAACCACGGGCGCACGGCACCCTGCGACACTTTCGCCAACCCGCCGCTGTGCACGGAGACCTTTCAGGTGCAGATCCTGGAGGTCTGGGGCTTTGCCGAGAGTAGCCAATGACCTCCTCCCGCGAAAGCCTTGAACCACATCGCACCCACTTTTTTTCCCCTACTGGCACACGCCGGAGTCGGGCCCCCAACCCCCCCTCCCCCTGGGGGTACATCACCTTCCCGTTTGTCGAGCTGAGCTCGTGAGCGACAGCCGGCTTCGCTGGATAATCCGAATCTGGCTTTGGGGCCAAGCAGGGCCAGGCGGCCGGGCTGATGGTGGATAGAGTTTGAGCTGCGACGTCGGCGGCACGACTTCGGCTCTTGCGGTGGGAAAAAAGTATCTTGGCGCCTTCATCAATCGATCAATCGATCAATCGATCAATCGATCAATCGTGGCATAGCCTGAGCACTCTTCTATCGCTGCTGCCACGGTTACCGCTCCCGGGAAGTTGGCTCATTGCTTTCTCTGCCCACGTTAAAGACTCGGTCTTCCAGACTGACTTTTGTCTCATCCACACTGTTCAACCACCACACTGCAGGTGACAACAACAACACACTCACCCATTCACCCACCCACTCGCCACACTGCAGGTCACAACAACAACACACTCACCCACTCACCCACCCACTCACCACACTGCAGGTCACAACAACAACACACTCACCCATTCACCCACCACACTGCAGGTCACAACAACACACTCACCCATTCGTCCACCCACTCACCACACTGCAGGTCACAACAACACATTCACCCACTCACCCACCCACTCACCACACTGCAGGTCACAACAACACACTCACCCATTCACCCACCCACTCACCACACTGCAGGTCACAACAACACACTCACCCATTCGTCCACCCACTCACCACACTGCAGGTCACAACAACAACACACTCACCCACTCACCCACCCACTCACCCACCCACTCACCACACTGCAGGTCGCAACAACACACTCACCCATTCACTCACCCACTCACTCACCCACTCACCACACTGCAGATCACAACAACACACTCACCCACTCACTCACCCATTCACCCACCCACTCACCACACTGCAGATGACAACAACAACACACTCACCCACTCACCCACTCACTCACCCACTCACTCACCACACTGCAGGTCACAACAACACACTCACTCACCCACTCGCCACACTGCAGGTCACAACAACACACTCACCCATTCGTCCACCCACTCACCACACTGCAGGTCACAACAACACACCCACTCACTCACCCACTCGCCCACTTGCCACACTGCAGGTCACAACAACACACTTACCCACCCACTCACCCACCCACCCACCCACTCACCCACTCACTCACCATACTGTAGATCACAACAACAACACACCCACTCACCCACTCACCCAACCCACCCACTCACCACACTGCAGGTCACAACAACACACTCACCCACTCACCCACCCACTCGCCACACTGCAGGTCGCTTTCACTTACCTCTCTGCTTCTTCTCTCACACTGCTCCACTTTTGGAATCCCCCCCCACCCCCCCCCCCGTCTCTTCCTCCGACTCCCTATAACTTTTCTCAATTCAAGAAACGCATTAACTTATTCATTCTCATCTGGTGTACGTTCACGAGTGCTGTACGCTGCAGTCCACCTCGCCTTTTGGGCCATTTGAGCCTCTGCCTGGCAAATTTTTTTTTCAGTTAAAGTAAAAAAAAAACTTTCAAGTGACTTTGAGATGTGCCACAATGTGACCCCCCCAGAGAAAAAGAAATGATACATTCCAGAGTTCATACCCCAGGAATGTTCCATCCCTGTGAAGGGTGGGTACCATTACACGATGCATTGGGATACCTCTTAGCTTCCTGTATTTGTAACGTTTTTGTTTAAAGTTCCACGTGTAAACATTTACCCAATGTACCCATTTCACTGTCGCGATCTCCACGAGGCAGCTACTGTGTTACATGACATATCCGTGTTGGAGTTCGTTGAGTATTTTCTTTCTTAGAAGCCCAGTCACAGCAACTGCAGGGCAGAATTCCCTCTTCAAATATTGTCCGGGTCGCTGTGTGGCTGGCATGCGACAAATAAGCAATTTTTTTTTTAACCAGGTAAAGCCCACTGAGCTACGTAGATTCTTTTTCAGAACGACCTGGCCACAAATATTAGCCCGACGAAGTGGGCTCGTCATGACGTGGAAATGTATAGCAGCCAAAACACTCTAAACGCTTGACGTTGATTCTAAATGTGGAGGGGAAAAGCGAAGGACGCAAACTCTAAATATTCAGGCGTCAGGGACAGGATCGAACCCACGACCTCCTGTATACCAGGCGAGGTAGTTAACATCTCCTAGCCACCGTGATGATGATGAGAGAGACACCGCAAATTGCAAATATACAGCAGCAGACGTAACGGTGTGGTTCGAGTCCACGACCTCCTGTATACCAGGCGATGTAGTCAACATCTCCTAGCCACCGTGATGATGAGAGAGAGAGACGCAAACTCCAAATATACAGCAGGCGTCAGGGTCGGGATGGAACCCACGACCTCCTGTAAAGCAGGCGATGTAGTTCGCATCTCCGAGCCACCGTGGCGCCTTGTAGTAGTGACCACAGCCCACAGCGAGAGAGGACGACACGTCTCCCCCCGCTTCAAGCGGGCTCAGTTTGTGCAGTTTCGCGCTGTGTCTGCGGCTAGGCTATTTCTACCCTACGCGGTTAGAATCCGCTCGTATGCGGCTACGCGTTCAGACGTCGGGCAACGTTGTGTGTGTGTGTGTGCACTCTGTGCGCTCCTTGGCGGGCAGCCGTCTCCTCGTGCGGTTTCTCTTCGTGCTTCCCGATTTTTCTGAATGCGTCCACCACGACCGCGACGGCCACCGCATGGTGCGAGGAGATCCCTGTAGTGGGCGTCGTGTGTCGGGCGCGACCCGGACACACGCGTGTAAAGCCCCGCTTGCAATTCGCCCTCGCTTAGCGCGAGCTTAGCAGTTGATTTCCGACGGCTTGAAGCGACCGTCGCTCGTTTGTTCTCAGCTTTTCCCACCGTCTGCAACTTTCTTGTCTCCACCTCCCCCCCAGTCGCCTGTGCTGTTGACTCCCTGCCAGAGGTCGCAAACGGGTTTTGATTCCTTACCCGTACCCGGCCGCACCAGGGTCGCAAACGGGTACGGGTACCCGTACCCAGCCGTACCCTACCCGTACCCGGCCGCACCAGGGTCGCAAACGGGTACCCATCCCCGTACCCGGCCATACCCGTACCCGGCCGTACCCTACCCGTACCCGGCCGCACCAGGGTCGCAAACGGGTACCCGTACCCAGCCGTACCCTACCCGTACCCGGCCGCACCAGGGTCGCAAACGGGTACCCATCCCCGTACCCGGCCATACCCGTACCCTACCCGGCCGGGTACGGGTAGGGTATGGGTATCGGGTACCTGATTGCGACCTCTGGGATGAAGCCGTGTTGCAGGCGCGGGTGGGTTGATTCTAGGAATTTGAATTGTGAGAAGAGACAAGACGTTGGGAAATGAGTGACAAACGGTTACTCACCAGTGACTCACGGCCTACCCGTACACGTACCCGGCCGCACCAGGGTCGCAAACGGGTACGCGTACCCGGCCGGGTACGGGTAGCCGGGTATCGGGTAGGGTACGGGTATCGGGTGCCCGATTGCGACCTCTGCTCCCTGCCCCCTGTACAAGTGCAGGCTCTTAAACTTCTCCCCTGCCTCTGACCAACTCTCTCTCTCTATATATCAACTAAAACTCTCCCCACAGTTTCAGTACCGCGTCTTTGGGACACGTTCGCACTTAGATGCCATATGGATCCATGTATTTGGTTGTTCGGGTCTCGAAGGCGAGACGATGGGTCCTCTGGGGGTCTTGGCTCCCGAAGCGAGTCTCATGGCTCTCTGTTTCTGTACAGCATCTTGGAGACGTCGTCAAATCGAGAAGCTGTATAAAGCCGCGCCGTGTTGTTGTATTTATTGTTGTTGTTGATGAACCGGGTGAGAAGCTATTGGACAACCGGTCCCTTTGAGAGGAAGGGAGCGGGTAGTAACAGTGGTAATGTTCGTCAGTACAAAAACTTCGATGTCGTTTCGGTGGTCCATCTTGTGCAACGCACCTCGGGTGCAGCTCTGCCCGGCATGGCTGCGTTCCAGGTGCAAAACACGTCAGACGGCCTGACGCTCGCTCACTCGCTCGCTCTGCAAATCGCCCCCTGCGCAATGTGGAATGCCATCTCGCAGTTGCGGTGAAAGGCCGGGGCGAAGGTGAAACGCCCAGTTGGACCGGGGTCTGTGGTGTGTCACCTTCATGCGTGACCTCATCAATATTGATGCAGAAGCATTATATATTTTCAACTCGGCTTAATGTCTTGCCATCATCTCCGCAACCTCGTGTGTTATCCCCCTCCCTGGAATATGCGTAGGGGGTTTCGCCCGTCACTGTTAAAGCACTTTTTGTAAACCACAAAACAGTTTCGTGTATCCGACCCTCGCGCATCCGCACTTTTAACCGATGTATCTGCCCACGCTTGGTACGGTATTTGTTACAAGGTGGCGTTCAAGTTTACGAAATTTTCAACTCTCTTTTGTTTCACCGGGTGAGAGAGAGAGCGAGAGAGCGCTAACTCAAGAGATCAGGATAAGTCTCGTTTGCAGAAGCGACCTCCTTCGCCAAAGTGATAAACGTATAACGATGAAGTAAACAGAAATCACACGAGCAATCGGAACATATTGCAGACGCAAATCAACACTCAAACGAAAGTTTAATACATTTCCTGCCGTGCGAATCGGCTCGGGCAGATTAACCTCCGCAACGATCGTGGCACAGAGAGGAGGTCAAGGTTAAAACAACGAACCGTCATCTTCTTGGTTCTTTCGGTAAAGTCACGTAGAAGGGAAGTAATAAAATAATAAAAATAAAACGTAATAAAATAATTATTTTATTACGTTTTATTAAAATAATAAAAAGAAAACACAAAATAATTATTTTATTATGTTTGATTAAAATAAAAATAATAAAAATAAGCATTTTCTAAAAATAATTATTTTATTATTATTTTTTAAATTATTTTATTACTTCCCTTCTACGTGACTTTACTGAAAGAACCAATAAGATGAATCCCTGCCGTCACGAAAGCTTTAAATCGAAACTAACCGTCATGTTTATATACGGCCGTTCGCATATCCGACGCCTTTTGAACATATCCGCCCTACACCCGAGACCCCCCAGGCGAGTTGGACTGTGCGACATTCCGACTCGCATCACAATATTCAGGTCCCGGGTCTCCAAGACACTTTATTGTTCTGACCGTCGCAACTCAGGCGCCACGGCGCTTGGCAATTCCGGTGATTTTGATCGCGCTCGCGAATTGGCGTGCGGTTGTTTTACGTTATCGATCGAGCGAAGAGTCGCTTTAGAATGTTCTCGTTTTTGGTTTCAAAAAATCTATTTTTTTTTTTATTTTCCTCCCGTGAATTATGTTGACCTGACACTGTTTATTAGAATTTGTCTTGAAATCATGGAATGGTTTTGAAAATACGTGGAGCGTTTGCTGGTTGTGATTTGTGAGCACAAGTAGTGTCGTGTGTGCGAGTCGTGATCGTCATCGGCATCATAATACGACTCGTTGTGAATAGTTGGTGCAATTTTGTGATTCGTTAATACCGGGACTCCTCTACGCACGAACACGTTAAGTTCCAGAGGTCTGCTTGTAAGTCGATTGGTTCGGAAAGTTCAACTTTACTCCTGTCAATTGCAAACGTGTTGAATTGCGTGTGCGCTAAACACGGGGGATGGCTTTAAAAGTTGCATAATCTCCTGCAGATGTAGATGCCATTGGTTTTTCGCGTTCTGCAGATGTAGATGCCACTGGTTTTTCGCGTTCTGCAGATGTAGATGCCACTGGTTCTTTGTAGTCAGCAGATGTAGATGCCACTGGTTATTCACAATCTGCAGATGTAGATGCCACTGGTTCTTCACGTTCTGCAGATGTAGATGCCACTGGTTCTTCGTGTTCTGCAGGTGTAGATGTCACTGGTTATTCACATTCTGCAGATGTAGATGCCACTGGTTCTTCACGTTCTGCAGATGTAGATGCCACAGGTTCTTCACGTTCTGCAGATGTAGATGCCACAGGTTCTTCACGTTCTGTAGATGTAGATGCCACAGGTTCTTCACGTTCTGCAGATGTAGATGCCACTGGTTCTTCACGTTCTGCAGATGTAGATGCCACTGGTTCTTCACGTTCTGCAGATGTAGATGCCACTGGTTCTTCACGTTCTGCAGATGTAGATGCCACTGGTTCTTCACGTTCTGCAGATGTAGATGCCACTGGTTCTTCACGTTCTGCAGATGTAGATGCCACCGGTTCTTCACGTTCTGCAGATGTAGATGCCACTGGTTCTTCACGTTCTGCAGATGTAGATGCCACTGGTTCTTCACAATCTGCAGATGTAGATGCCACTGGTTCTTCACGTTCTGCAGATGTAGATGCACTGGTTCTTCACAATCTGCAGATGTAGATGCCACTGGTTCTTCACGTTCTGCAGATGTAGATGCCACTGGTTCTTTATGTTCTGTAGATGTAGATGTCACTGGTTCTTCACGTTCTGTAGATGTAGATGCCACCGGTTCTTCACGTTCTGTAGATGTAGATGCCACTGGTTCTTCACGTTCTGCAGATGTAGATGCCACTGGTTCTTCATGTTCTGCAGATGTAGATGCCACAGGTTCTTCACGTTCTGCAGATGTAGATGCCACAGGTTCTTCACGTTCTGCAGATGTAGATGCCACAGGTTCTTCATGTTCTGCAGATGTAGATGCCACTGGTTCTTCACGTTCTGCAGATGTAGATGCCACAGGTTCTTCACGTTCTGCAGATGTAGATGCCACTGGTTCTTCACGTTCTGCAGATGTAGATGCCACAGGTTCTTCACGTTCTGTAGATGTAGATGCCACTGGTTCTTCACGTTCTGCAGATGTAGATGCCACTGGTTCTTCATGTTCTGTAGATGTAGATGCCACAGGTTCTTCACGTTCTGCAGATGTAGATGCCACTGGTTCTTCATGTTCTGTAGATGTAGATGCCACTGGTTCTTCACGTTCTGCAGATATAGATGCCACTGCTTCTTGACGTTCTGCAGATGTAGATGCCACCATCGCCATCTATTGTGCGGCGATTGAACTTACAACTCTCGGTCCGAACATACAACTGGACATACGGACAGGTTTGTTCGTATCTCTGAAAGTTTTAAGTCGAGTGTTCGTAAGTGGAGGAGTCCCTGTAATTGTCCTCGGCTGGTGTGATATCCGCATGCGGTGGGGTGTGTGACGGTTGCCATAATCGGCTCTTGAAAGCTTTGCAGTGGTGGGATGTCGCTAATCTTCACGACCAATATCACCATCAACACTGCCAGTGTCCTGTGTGTACAGCAGTGTGATGTGCAAGTCATCATCAACGCCACCACCACCACCCTCATTTCCACCATCAATCTCCACCGTCAACATCACCATCAGTGTATACGTCACTGCGTACAGCAGTGTGATACGTCGTTCATCATCGAAAGACAAAGATCCCCCGTCTAGCCTTCACACACTATTGGGGCAAGTGCTGTGAGCGAGCACCAATGAAGGTCGGCACGGCACACGAGGGCGCGGGTGGCCGGCAGGTACTCATTTGAGGTTGAGTCGACCTAGGGGAGGCCCAGGACCGTTTCAGATGATCGTTACTGGTGTTGGCAGTGAGCGGGAATCGAACTCGGGGCACCGGTTTCGTAGTGCGGCGTAGCGCTAACCGCTGCACCACCACTCCCCACAACACCACTGCCATCACAATCATCCATGGTACTCAGATGTGAGTACTCGGATTTTAAATGTAATAGTGGGTTTACTCTCCAACTATGTACGACTAACGAGAATTGGCACGTTCTGCTCACGTGACAAACCGTACTAATCGGCTGTGTCGGGTGGTGGCGGGTTTAACGACACGTTTATATTTTTACGCGATCTAACTCCAAAAAAAAAACGCTGACGGGTTTAATTTAATTTCATTCATTTATTTATTAGGCATAGCCCTGTGAGCCATGCGGCTCTTGAGTCGGGTGCAACCGCAACAAGCAAATAAGTATAACCTGTAAAAACAAAGTTTTTCACTATAAATCCTTTATATGCGTGGCGGCTAGAGTCCTCTCGTCCTCTGGCTTGAGATGGCTGCCACCTATGGGTCAGATGATTGTCTGCAGTATTAAACAATTGGTAATTAAATATTTAATTTGTTTTCCCTAAACAGTGTAAAATTTTGGAAACATTTTTTCACGAACATTGATTGTCTCGCACAACGAGTCTGTGTGCAAAATGTCAGCTCGATTGGATCACGGGAAGTGGGTTAAAAAACGACCGAAAGGTTTGCACGGTCGTAAGCACGCAAGCAAGCAAGCGAACTTAATATAAAGGATTTAAAAAATATGAACATCTTAAAGCGACGACGCACAACAGATAAACCAGCAATTCTTCTAGAAAGGAAAAAAACAACACCGTATTACAGCGCTGTGTGCACAAATCCCAACGGGGGTGACATTGGTCACAAAAGCCGTGCTCCGTGTCAAAAGCACAATCATCACTCCACGGAGCTCTCCCTCTCGTGCTGACTACGTGTAATCCGTCAGTTGTGCGTGATGTCTCTCCCATCATCGTCATCATCAACAGCTACTCGGGTTGGAAACCTTCCCGCGTTTGACTCGGACGGCTGTCCGCGGGGGATTGGCCATGCGTGTTGGTGCGGGGTGGTGGGCAAGAATGATGGGTTTTTTTCGATTTAAAGCTTTCGTGACTGCAGGGATTCATCTTCTTGGTTCTTTCGGTAAAGTCACGTAGAAGGAAAATGATAAAATAATAAAAATAAACATAAAATAATTCTCACGACGTTTCGGCCACAACGCAAGCAGCCGTCCTCAGGTGAAGAACAGGTCTGTCGGAAAGACCGCGTCCTCAGGTGAAGAACAGGGCTGTCGAGAAGACAGCGTCTGAAAGACAGAGCTTCAGACTCTGTCTCCCCGACAGACCTGTTCTCCACCTGAGGACGGCTGCTTGCGTTGTGGCCGAAACGTCGTGAGAATTATTTTATTATGTTTTATTTGTATTATTGTATTACTTCCCTTCTACGTGACTTTACCGAAAGAACCAAGAAGATGATTTTTTTTGTTTCCCCTCCACCTGGATCTTGCACAGCAGCACCAGCAGCAGGTATCGTGGTGACCTGTGGTTCAGTGCCGTGCGCGTGTACTGCGTGCGTGTACTGCGTGCGCGTACTGCGTGTGCGCGTACTGCGTGTGCGTGTACTGCGTGCGCGTGTACTGCGTGCGCGTACTGCGTGTGCGTGTACTGCGTGCGCGTGTACTGCGTGCGCGTGTACTGCGTGCGCGTACTGCGTGTGCGCGTACTGCGTGTGCGTGTACTGCGTGCGCGTGTACTGCGTGCGCGTACTGCGTGCGCGTACTGCGTGCGTATACTTGCGTGCGGGCTTGTTGGCGAGCCGTCGGACGAAGACGGTCACCACGCCGCGCGCTTTCTGCGGCCGTCTGGAACGCTCTGTCCTGAAGCCACTGGGAGTTATGCACTTTAAAATCGTCGTCTAGAAGATTGACAAGTTGATTTCTTATTATTTGGTTCTTTCGGTTAAGTCACGTCTAAAGATAAAATAATAAATTAAATTAAATAATAGCATACGACGTTTCGATTGCAACACAAGCAATCATCATCAGGTATAATGATGATGATTGCTTGTGTTGCAATCGAAACGTCGTGTGCTATTATTTAATTTAATTTATTATTTTATCTTTAGACGTGACTTAACCGAAAGAACCAAATAATAATTCCTGCAGTCACGAAAGTTCTAAAATTAAGAAAGTTCATTTCTTTTAGAACTGCTTGTTTAGTTTGTTCTCCCTCCCCCCTCCCCTGCACCTCCGATTATTGCGGTTGGTTATGTACGGTGCGAAAGAAGTTCAACATAAAATACTTACAGTGTTGATGGAGCTCAGCTGACCGAGGAGACGAGGCCGGATTTGGTCTGTGGGAAAGAATCATACATTGTCAACACCACCACCACCAGCACCACCATATCAGCAATTTCCATCTTCATCATCATCAATTTCCACTCCTTGTGACTTGCGTGTACAGGTGATGAGTGTGACTTTCATCATCACGACCACCAAACAAGACAAAGATCCCCTGTGTAGCCTCAACAGACTGTAGGGGCAAGCGCTGTTAGCAAGTAGCAACACCCCCTGAAGGCCGGAACGGCACACGAGGGGTGAGTGGCCAACACCACGCCCGGCCGCCTTTGTCTCCCCAGTGGCGATGTTTACACACCGCACCAGGTTACTCATTTGAGGCTGAGTCGAACTAGGGGAGGCCCAGGACCGGTCCAGATAATGGTCACCGGTGTTGGCCGTGAGCGGGGATCGAACTCGTGGCGCCGGGTTCGTAGCGCGGCGTAGCGCTAACCGCTGTACCACCACCACCATCATCATCATCATTCCTCGAGCCCTAATTGTACATTGGTGAGTGTATTGTTTACTTATCAATATCATCGTCGTGGTGTGCGCGTGCGGTGATGAAAGTGTTGAACCCTGGTGATGACTTTAGTTGCGATTTAGCTGAAATTCTCATGACGGTGAAATATTTATGAATGTGACCAGTCGGGGGCTGATCTTGTGAACGATTCAATGGTTGTTGTTGTTGTTGTTGATGATTAAATGGTTGTGGTTGTTGTTGTTGTTGTGACATTTCATTGGTTCGATTCAATAAAAAGAGATCAATTCTGAAATGAGAGCGCAATATTTCTTTGAAAAAAAAAAAAACCACGGAACGGACTTGGAGGCCTGGAATTGAACGTGGCCAAGAATGTGTGAGGTGGGGTGGTACATCCAGTCAGAATTACATTACGTTGCAGTGATCAGAATCGTCAGCATTCTGGAGGAATCCAATGAGTTATAAAGCTATTTTAAAATCCTAAGTTCGCTTGCTTGCTTGCGTGCTTGCTTGCTTACGACCGTGCAAATCTTTCGGTCGTTTTTTAACCCACTTCCCGTGATCCAATCGAGCTGACATTTTGCACACAGACTCGTTGTGCGTGACAATTATTGTTTCTGAAAAAAAATTTCGAAAATTTTACACTTTTTATGACAAATATAATATTTAATTACCAATTGCTTAATGGTGCAATGCAATCATCTGACCCATAGGTGGCAGCCATCTCAAGCCAGAGGACGAGAGGACTCTAGCCGCCACGCATATAAAGGATTTATAGTGAAAAACTTTGTTTTTACGGGTTATACTTATTTTCACTGATGTTGCTACTGCAACGCTGGCAGCAGTGCGTCATCACAAACACAAACTTGGGACACGTTTCGTCAGCACCCACTGTGTGTGTGTGTTGCCTTAAAGGGAAACCTACATCATGTGCAGTGTGCAAAGGGGCCGTCCATAAATGACGTCACGCGATTTTGGACGATTTTTGACGCTCCCCCCCTCGTCACACGACGTCATAAAAAGTCAGACCCCCCCCTCTCAAATATGACGTCACAAAGCTCTGCCCCCCCCCCAAAAAAATAAAACATGCTTCAAATCGCTGTAAACTATTGTCATTGTAGTGCGTATTTAATGTGGCGCTGCACTCTGATGTTGGAGAAAACATTTATTACAAAGTCTATTTAATTAAGTAGAACGTGTTGTCTACATTTATTTAAAGTTGCGCATTTTGATGTGACGTCACATTTCTCAAACGCCTCCCCCCTCGTCACACATCGTCACTAATGTCTGACCCCCCCTCCCCTTAGTTGCGTGACGTCATTTATGGACGGCCCCAAAGGTCCCATTCTGATCAGCACGTGACATGAGGAAGCCACGGAAATTGTGAACTTCTCGATTCGAAAACTTAATTTCTTTAGAACTTATTTTTCTGTTTAGTTCGCGTGTTTTATTTTTTACCCCCCACGGCCGCACCTCCGATTAGAGCGGTTACCTGCGTACGGTGTGAAAGAAGTTCAACACCGCACCGCGCAAATAAAGGAGATGTCTCATAGTGTAAATCAGCGGTCGGGAACCTATGGCTCGCGAGCCATATATGACGGCATATGGCTCCCAGACAATTTTGAGTTGAAAAAAAAAATCAGTTTGGAACTGATTTTAAAATACTTAAATAAATGTCACGGGTCACGCATGCACGAAGCTCAACCTCACCACGTACGAACCAGACTACTACAAGGCCATCAGCAAAACCACGCGGCACCAGAAGTCGCATTAAAAGTAAGACATATTTAATTTATTATACGTTAAAAATACTATATGGTCTAGAGATTGAGAAAAGCTCACTCCTTTAGAATGTAGCGGACCGCGCTAATCGTTGGTGCGGGACGGAGGGGAAGAACAGCAAACTAAAGACACAAAACGTCTCTGAAGAAAGGAGTTTGTCAATGTAGATCATTTAAAAGTGTATAGCTCCAGTGGCTTCCTAATAACGGTGTAGTGTATAGTAGTGTAGCATTTAGTAGTGTAGTGTGTAGTCGTGGAATGTATAGTGTAAGTGAGAATTTGAAATAAGTGGCTGTGGTTTTCACACCTGATGATGATTGCTTGTGTTGCAATCGAAACGTCGTGAGAATTTTATTGTTGTATTATTATTATTTTATTATTACTATATTTTGCCACTGGTAAAGGATGTCTCAGTGTAAATGCTTACCCCGAGCTCTCAATACTCTGATAGTGCGCTGTCTGTGAGTTGTGCGCCTTCTGGCGTCATCTGATCCAACACCAATGGAGACTAGGCTCTAAGAAAAGCTGTCTCGGGTGTGGACCAATCAACTTCAAGGACAGTGCATATCATTATTATTATCATCATCAGAGTTGTTTCTTTTTGTTTGCATTTTGACTGCTTGAGTGGTTATTGCAAACATGATGCCTTGTATAAAGGTGTCAGTTTTTGTACCAGTTGAAAGGGTAAAAACCTATCATTATATTTTGTCACTGGCAAAGGAGATGTCTCATAGTGTAAATGCTTACTCCGAGCTCTCAATACTCTGATGGTGCGCTGTCTTTGAGTTGTACGCCTTTTGGCGTCATCTGGTCCAACACCAATGGAGACTAGGCTCTAAGAAAAGCTGTCTCGGGTGTGGACCAATCAACTTCAAGGACAGTGCATATCATTATCATCAGAGTTGTTTCTTTTTGTTTGCATTTTGACTGCTTGTGTTGTGGTTATTGCAAACATGATGCCTTGTATAAAGGTGTCAGTTTTGTACCAGTTGAAAGGGTAAACACCTATTACTGTGGTTCGATCTAGATTTGAAGCTTTCGTGACTGCAGGAATCCCATACTCGTTGGTTCTTTCGGTAAAGTCACGTGGGTAGCAAAATAATAGATCACGACGTTTCGGGCGCAACACCACAAGCAATCGGCATCAGGTGGGAAAACTTTGGGGCCGTCCATAAATGACGTCACGCACCTGGGGGGGGGGGGGCAGACATTTGTGACGATGTGTGACGAGGGGGGGGGGGGAGAAATGTGACGTCACATCAAAATGCGCAACTTTAAATAAATATAGACACAACGCGTTCTACTTAATTAAATAGACTTTTTAATAAATGTTTTCTCCTACAACATCAGAGTGCAGCGCCACATTAAATACGCACTACAATGACAATAGTTTACAGCGATTTGAAGCATGTTTAGTTTTTTTTGGGGGGGAGGGGGGGCAGAGCTTTGTGACGTCATATTTGAAGGGGGGGCAGAGCTTTGTGACGTCATATTTGAGGGGGGGTCTCATTTTTGTGACGTCGTGTGACGAATGGGGGGGGGTCAAAAATCGTCCAAAATCGCGTGACGTCATTTATGGACGGCCCTTTCCCACCTGATGACGGACGCTTGTTTTGCGCCCGAAACGTCGTTCTTTAATTTAGTTATTTTAATTTTTATTTAATTATTATTTTTATTTGTCTACCCACGTGACTTTACCGACAAATTCACGACGTCACGTTTCAGTTTCCCGCCTTTTTCAGCCGTGACCCACGTGACGCCCGGGCGGGCTCGTGATTGGCTCTTCACCGACGACGTCAAAGGAAACACTAAATATTCACCTCACGATAATTTACATTACTTGTGAAACAACGAACTAAAACGGTAAGGATTTAATAACCGTTCACGTTTAAAAAAAAAAAATTCTGTATAACTTTATATAAAAAAGTCCCGGGGGTTCAAAGGTCAGGCGGGTGACGTCACCGCGCGGAGCGATCTACCCGTGTAAACACCCCCCTCCCCGGGGTTGCACGCGCGCAGTGGATGGAGCGCGGCGGGCGGTGAGGCGGTCGCGCGCGCTGGGAACTCGCCCGGAACTCTTTTCTTTGTGCGTTGATTGAATTCGCGTCTTTCTTCGTGACAAGTTGAGCCACGCAGCGGTAATAGGTGGGCGCTGTGGTGGCTATGAGATGTTAACTACTTCGCCTGGTGTACAGGAGGTCGTGGGTTCCATCTCGACCCTGACTGATGTATATTTGGAGTTTGCTTCTCTCTCTCATCATCATCACGGTGGCTAGGAGATGTTAACTACCTCGTCTGGTGTACAGGAGATCGTGGGTTCCATCCAGACCCTGACACGTGCTGTAGATTTGGAGTTTGTGTGTCTCTCATCATCATGGTGCTATGAGATGTTAACTACCTCGCCTGGTGTACAGGAGGTCGTGGGTTCAATCCAGACCCTGACTGCTGTATATTTGGAGTTTGCTTCTCTCTCTCATCATCGTCACGGTGGCTAGGAGATGTTGACTACCTCGCCTGGTGTACAGGAGGTCGTGGGTTCGATCCCGACCCTGACGCCTGCTGCTGTATATTTGGAGTTTGCGTGTCTCTCTCTCTGTCATCATCATCACGGTGGCTATAAGATGTTAACTACCTCGCCTGGTGTGCAGGAGATCTTGGGTTAGATCCCAACCCTGACGATGCCTGCTGCTGCTGTATATTTGGAGTTTGCGTGTCTTTCTCTAATAGTCTCATCATCATCACGGTGGCTGGGAGATGTTAACTACCTCGCCTGGTCTACAGGAGGTCGTGGGTTCCATCCAGACCCTGACACCTGCTGTATATTTGGAGTTTGTGTCTCTCTCATCATCATCATCATGGTGCTATGAGATGTTAACTACCTCGCCTGGTCCACAGGAGATCATGGGTTCGATCCCAACCCAGACACCTGTATATTTGGAGTTTGCGTGTCTCTCTCTCTCTCATCATAATCATGGTGCTAGGAGATGTTTACTACCTCGCCTGGTATACAGGAGGTCGTGGGTTCAATCCCAACCCTGACGCCTGCTGCTGCTGTATGTTTGGAGTTTGCGTGTCTCTCCCCATGGACGCGTGGATTTGTCTCCGTGTCCTCCACATTTAGACTCCACATCACTCGTTTAGAGCATTTGGCTGCGATACATTTCCACACGACGATGCTGATGATGATGAAGCCACTTCGTTGAGCTATCATCTGTAATCTTCTTGGTTATTTCGGTAAAGTCACGTAGAAGGAAAATAATAAAATCATAAAAATGAAACATAATAAAATTAAATTATATTATTTTATTACGTTTTATTATATTTTATTATTTTATTGTTTTTCTTCTACGTGAGTTTTACCGAAAGAACCAAGAAGATGAATCCCTGCAGTCACGAAAGCTTTAAATCGAAATTTAATTATTTTATTATGTTTTATTTTTATTATTGTATTACTTCCCTTCTACGTGACTTTACTGAAAGAACCAAGAAGATGAATCCCTGCAGTCACGAAAGAAGCTTTAAATCGAAATCATCTGTGATGTCCAGGTGGTCGCTTCTGAAAGAGAGCCACTCCATAACTCGGTGGGCGTTAACTTTGTAAAATAAAAAAAAATTAGTTTCGAATATTCTTGGGTTTTTTCGGTAAAGTCACGTAGGTAAAAAATTTAAATTAATAAAAGTAAAATAAAAATAAAATAAAAATCACGACGTTTCGGAGGCAACACAAGCATCCGTCTTCAGGTGGAACCGTCACAGCACGATTGCTATACTCTTAGTTCTTTCGGTAAAGTCACGTAGGTAAAAAATGAAATTTAAATTTATAAAAAATAAAAACAATAAAATCACGACGTTTCGGAGGCAACACAAGCTTCCGTCTTCAGGTGAAACTGTCACAGTTGTATCAAGTAAATTTAAATTTAACATTTTTTACCTACGTGACTTTACCGAAAAAACCCAAGAATATGAATCCTTGCAGTCACGAAAGCTTCAACTCTAGTTTATAATAGCCGGGCTGTGGTGGTGGCACGTGGCTGTACACGTGGCCTCGAATCAGAATCTTGATTGGGACTGCAGGAGGAATCCGATTAGCTATTAAGCTCTCGGGCAAGTTACAACAGCAACCGACGCGCACGCACAAAGAGCCATCGGAGTGCAACATAAGAGACACATCGTGAGCGGGGTCACTAAATACAAATACAGGAAACCTTGGATTGCGAGTAACTTGGTCTGCGAGCGTTTTGCAAGACGAGCAAATTTTTTAAATGAATATTTGATAAACGAACGAGGTCTTGCAATATGAGCAGTGCGTACGGTATACGCTTTGTCTGCCGAGCGTCACGTGATCACAACTGATGTACGACTGCTTTGATACACGTTTCCGGAACGAATTATTCGCTCGCAATCCAAGGTTTTGCTGTAATGCGTTCATTATATAAGTCCTGTTGGGCAATGCCCCCCAAAAAAACAGTTTCAGACCACACAGCAAGGAAACACACAGCAGTCGTCCCCCAACGAAGCGACGCGTCAACGTTGCACGGTCATCGAGGGTTGGTGGACCGCACACGGATGGGCTGTGAAATTCCCTCCCTTGCCGTGATGAAACCCGACTGCGGTCGGAGCTTCTTAACTCACAGGGTACTTTGAAGTAAACCGAAAAGCTGAGCTTGAGGAATCGTTTACCCATGGTCTGCCAGGTAGCTCTCGGCAAGGTAAGGTAAAAATTAAACGGTAAAAAAAACAAGACTACCTTTAATTTTGATTTAAAGCTTTCGTGACTGCAGGGATTCATCTTCTTGGTTCTTTCGGTAAAGTCACGTAGAAGGGAAGTAATAAAATAATAAAAATATAACATAATAAAATAAAATAATTCTCACGACGTTTCGGCTACAACGCAAGCAGCCGTCTTTAGGTGAACTGTATAGTAGTTTGCGTTGTAGCCGAAACGTCGTGAGAATTATTTGATTTGATTATGTTTTATTTTTATTATTTTATTACTTCCCTTCTACGTGACTTTACCGAAAGAACCTAGAAGAAGACTACCTTTAGCCTACCTTTTACCTTACCACAATACAATCGCTCTACCCTACCTTTTACCCTTAGCAGGTAAGGTAAAAAGCAACGAGCCTACCTTTACCCTACCTTTTACCCTACCTTTTACCCTTACCCCATACACAATTACCCGCTGCCTCTTTCGATTGCTGTTCGCAGCGACCCCAAAGATGCCGTTGCTGGCATCCTTGACCTCGTCCGCTAGTGCCTCGACCTCAAGAACATGGACCGTCTCCATCTGGTCCGACATCAATGATCGCAATTTAAAATTGAGGCCACGGACTGCGCCACGGAGCTTCTAGCGGTAAACTAGGCACCGTATTTACCGGGTAATTATTCGCGCTACGTTTACCCTACAGGGCAATTCTTCTGAGCTACCTTTACCCTTTAACCCTTGACCTTGCCCCTTGGCATGTCGATCTCCCGGCAGGTTGAGCCTCCTCGTAGCCACGTCGTGCTGCTGATGAGCAAGCACGAGGCGGAGCTCGTGACGTGGACTGAGCGGCCTGGAGCAGCGCTGCCGATGCTGCGTGTGAGTTGACTGTGATGTTATCTGACTCTCTGTTGTATTACATTACATTTCTAAGTATACAGTGATACCTCGGTTCACGAACTTAATTCGTGAACTGACTCTGGTCGCGAACCGAATTGGTCGTGAGCCGAGGCACATTTCCCCACAGGGTTCAATGTAAATCCGGTTAATCCGTTCTGACCTTTTTTTTTGGTTTTTGAAGCACAAAAATATGAAACACATTACAATACACATTAGTACTGTACAGTATAGTAATGTATAAAGAGAGAACACTAACCTTGCTTGAGATGACTTCAGTAAGCACTCAAACGGGTGAACTGTACAATACAGTAAGTACAGTATTGTACAGTACAGTAGTACAGTACAGTATGTGCTAAAAACCACACCAAAAAGCAAAAAGTCACTGAAAGTGTCTTCACAGTACTCGCAGTACTTCTTTTTGTGTCTCTTCTTCTCTCCACGATCTTCCTACAGGAAGTCACGACCACGTGACAGCCTGGAAATAGCATTAAAATGGCCGCGGCTCCTGTTCATGAACCGAAGCATATTTTTATGAACTTTTCTGTTCGTGAACCGAGTTGTTCGTGAACAGAAGCGTTCGTGAACCGAGTTGTTCGTGAACCGAGTTGTTTGTGAACAGAAGCGGAGTTCGTGAACCGAGGTATCACTGTACTAGATTAGTGTTTCTATTTCATTTATACCTGATGATGATTGCTTGTGTTGCAATCGAAACGTCGTATGCTAGTATTTAATTTAATTTATTATTTTATCTTTATACGTGACTTTACCGAAAGAACCAAAGAATAATGTGAGTTGAGTGTCGCACTCACGGCAGCGGTTGCACTGGTTTCAGACTTCCAAGTTTATCTTGGAATGCCTTTTGGCGTCATCTGGTCCAACACCACGTGAGACTAGGCTCTAAGAAAAGCTGTCTCGGGTGTGGACCAATTAATTTCAAGGATGGTGCATATCATCATCAGAGTTATGTTTTTTGTTTGCATTCCGACTGCAGGTATTGTGGTCTATGCAAACATGACTCCTTGTAAAAAAGGTGTCAGTTTTGTTGCCAGATAAAAGGGTAAAAAAACAATTATCATATTTTGATACTGGCAAATGAGGTTCCAATGGTGTAAATGCTTACCCCGAGCTCTCATACTCTGATGGTGCATTGTCTTTGAGTTGTGCGCCTTTTGGCGTCATCTGGTCCAACACCAATGGAGACTAGGCTTTAAGAAAGCTGTCTCGGGTGTGGACCAATCAACTTCAAGGACAGTGCATACATTATCAGAGTTGTTTCTTTTTGTTTGTATTTTGACTGCTTGTGTTGTGGTTATTGCAAACATGATGCCTTGTATAAATGTGTCAGTTTTGGTGCCAGATAAAAGTGTAAAAACCTATGACTATATCTTGCTACTGACAAAGGAGGTCTCATAATGTAAAGTTCATCTTTTTCGATTTAAAGCTTTCGTGACTGCAGGGATTCATCTTCTTGGTTCTTTCGGTAAAGTCACGTAGAAGGGAAATAATAAAATAAGAAAAATAAAACATAATAAAATACAATTTTCACGACGTTTCGGCCACAACGCAAGCAGCCGTCCTCAGGTGAAGATCAGGTCTGTCGGGGAGACAGCGTCTGAATGACTTTAAACTTTAAACTATTTTTATTTTGACAAGTAAGGCCCACTGAGCTATATAGGATGCTTCAAATGTGAACACTTATATGGGACTCTCTGACACCTGCTGCTGTAAATTTGGAGTTTGCGCGTCTCTCTCTCTCTCATCATCACGGTGGCTAGGAGATGTTAACTACCTCGCCTGGTGTACAGGAGGTCGTGGGTTCGATCCTGACCCTGACGCCTGCTGCTGTATATTTGGAGTTTGCGTGTCTCCCCGTGATCGCGTGGATTTTTCTCCGGAAATGTATAGCAGAGTATTTGGCTGCTATACATTTCTGCGTGATAATTCACTTTGTTGAGCCGCTATCATTTGTGGCCAGGTCGCTTCTGAAAATGAGTTACATAGCTTTAGTGGGCCTTACCTGGTAAAATAAAAAGTAATTGATTGTTCTTCTTGGTTCTTTCGGTAAAGTCACGTAGAAGGGAAGCAATAAAATAATAAAAATAAAACATAATAAAATAAAATAATTCTCACGACGTTTCGGCTACAACGCAAGCAGCCGTCCTCAGGTGCTTGCGTTGTAGCCGAAACGTCGTGAGAATTATTTTATTTTATTATGTTTTATTTTTATTATTTTATTGCTTCCCTTCTACGTGACTTTACCAAAAGAACCAAGAAGATGGATCCCTGCAGTCACGAAAGCTTTAAATCGAAATTTAATTGATTGTTCTTCTTGGTTCTTTCGGTAAAGTCACGTAGAAGGGAAGTAATAAAATAATAAAAATAAAACATAATAAAATACAAGTCTCACGACGTTTCAGCCACAACGCAAGCGGACGGCTGCTTGCGTTGTGGCCGAAACGTCGTGAGAATTATTTTATGAAGTTTTATTTTTATTATTTTATTATTTCCCTTCTACGTGACTTTACCGAAAGAACCAAGACGATGAATCCCTGCAGTCACGAAAGCTTTAAAGCGAAATTTAATTAATCGTTTTTACCTGCTGCGCTGGGCAGACAAAGGCGGACGGGTGTGATGCTGGCCACCCACCCCCTCGCGCGCCCTTTATAGGTGCTGCTACTCGCTTTCTACTGCCCCCTTATCAAACATTGTCTCTCGCCGTGCGGTGAGCACAGCGTCTCGCGAGGAGTCGTCTCGTCTCCGCCGACACCGCGATACCGCACAACTCCACCGCAGCCGCCGGGCTCGCACAGCCTCCGCGGCCGACTCAGCGTCCACCGCCGCCGCCGCCGCACCCATGTCCACCACGTCCCCGTACTTCACCGCTGGTGGCCCTGTGGGGATGCTGACCCGCAGCGGCCGGTCGGCCTGGGCGGTCTCGGCGCCGGAGCGAGCCTCGCCAGACGGCGGCGGCGGTGGCGGCCGACGTGAACGTGGCGGCCGCCCCGGACGTTTCCCGCCCGTCAAAGTGGAGTACGACGAGAGGGACCACGGCCACGTCGACGGTGAGCCTCTTGAGTCGAGCGAAATGTTTCTATTTTTCTTGAATTCTTTCCCGAGATGTCTGCAAGATGCAGGGTGGGTCCCAGTTCGCGCCAGAGGGCTCGGCATTCGATTTGGTATTTTAAAGGTCACAGGGAACCGTAGAGACACGACCACCGCACCCTACGGTAGCTGGCGCCAAGCTGTGCCACTCACTCCCTCCCACGTGCCCCTTGTGGGAGCCTCGGTACCGATGAAGTTACTTTATTTTAGCTTTTAGCTTTTTTTCCGTTAAACACTCGTGGCGCCTTCTTGGTTCTTTCGGTAAAGTCACCACGTAGAATGGAAATAATAAAATAATAAAAATGAAACATAATAAAATACAATTCTCACGACGTTTCGGCCACAACGCAAGCAGCCGTTCTCAGGTGAAGAACAGGTCTGTCGGAAAGACAGCGTCTGAATGAACACCACCAAGCTTGGCAGCGTATATTTAAGCTGGGTTAGGGGAGGACACCTTTTTTACCCAGCTTAAATATACGCTGCTAAGCTTGGTGGTGTTCATTCAGACGCTGTCTTTCCTAAAGACCTGTTCTTCACCTGATGACGGCTGCTTGCGTTGTGGCCGAAACGTCGTGAGAATTGTATTTTATGTTTTATTTTTATTATTTTATTACTTCCATTCTACATGACTTTACCGAAAGAACCAAGAAGATGAATCCCTGCAGTCACGAAAGCTTTAAATCGAAATTCACTTGTGGCGCCTTTCCTGGCACAAATCTGCCACCCAAAGCGCCACCCATCACATTGATATGCACGTACAAAGTTAAGGGGGAAACTGGCATCGCGACAATCGTCGCATCGTGAAAATTACTACCTTGTCATGGGAATCTACGGCGTGAAAGATTACAGCGTCACGGGAATATTCGTGTCACGATTTATCCTGAAGATTTCCATCGTGCATTGAAAATGAAAATCGCATCGTGAAAAACATCACCGTATCCTATCGCCAAACACGATGCCGTATCGTGTTGTGAAGATTGACACCCTGTAATTTTTTCCACGGTACATCAGCATCGTAGCATGAAAATTTCGATCGCACCGCGAAAAACGGTGCCGTATCTTATCGCCAAATTCGATGCCATGTCGTGTTGTGAAGATTGGCACCCTGTACATTTTTTCCACGGTACATCAGCACCGTAGCATGAAAATTTGAGATCGCACCACGAAAAACGGTGCCGTATCTTATCGCCAAATTCGATGCCGTGTACGTTGTGAAGATTGACGCTCTGTAATTTTTTGCTTTTCACGGCACACGAGCACCGTATCTTGCCACGAAAATTGCCGTCGCGCGGTGACAAACTTTTTTTCGTGTCGCCAAATGAAACGGCATCGTGCCGCCGCGTCAAAAGAACGTGTCGGCGAGACCCGAGTTGTCGCGACGGCTCGCAAGGAGCAGCTCAAGAAGGAGGAGGAGGAGGAGGTGAAGGTGAAGGAAGAGGTGAAGGAGGTCAAGGAAGAGAGGAAGGAGGAGCAGGAGGAGAAGGAGGGGAAGAGGAGGCAGAGGGCGGGAGGCCCGTGGGAGCCGCCCCACTGGAGGACTCAGCTGGACCACGTGAGGCGGATGCGGCAGCATCGCGACGCCCCCGTCGACCACATGGGCGCCGAGAAGTGCCACGACGAAGACGCCGCGCCCGCGGTACGGCAACACGTGCGCCGGGCGGTGGCGCCGCGCCGGTTAAAAGCCAAACATTCCACGGTGGCGACGAGATGTTAAGTGGGTGACAGCAGCAGAACCACGCAAATCGACATCAAACTCCGCCCACCGTTGTAAAGATATGGCAACGACTGTACTGTAGAGGCGATCTCACGTGGGTTTCGGATTTACCGGAGCAACATTTCTTCGATTTAAGCACGTGACTTTGAGAAGCAACTTAAAACTCATCTTCTTGGTTCTTTCGGTAAAGTCACGTAGAAGGGAAATAATAAAATAATAAAAATAAAACATTATAAAATAATTCTCACGACGTTTCGGCCACAACGCAAGCAGCCATCCCCAGGTGAAGAATTGGTCTGTCGTCGTGAGAATTATTTAATTATGTTTTATTTTTATTATTTTATTATTTCCCTTCTACGTGACTTTACCGAATGAACCAAGAAGATGAATCCCTTGCAGTCATGAAAGCTTTAAATCGAAATTCAACTTAAAACTGTTTTTAGATGATTCATGTGGGCTTAAGGGAAAATCCACGAGCTATTAATGTACGTCAAAATCTCAGGTGCGCGGTTAATTTGCAAATCGGATAAACCGCACACAGATAATCGAGAGTCTACTGTATTTTGAGTTTGCGTGTCGCTCTCTCTCCCCGTGGTCGCGTGGATTCTTCTCCGGGTCCTCCGGGTTTTGCCCTCCGCGTTTAGAATCGACGTCACCGCGCGTTTCGGCTGCTGTACATTTCCACGCGACGATGATGATGAGCCACTTTCGTTGAGCGATCATTTGGAATCCGAATCTCTGGCAGGAATCCGCTGAGTTATAAAGCTCTTTCTCGCAGATGTTCAGTCGGGGCTCCGGGGCCAGCGAGTAACAACAGCAAACGATACAAAACACACACCAGCGCCGCAAACGTAGAGGGAGAAGGAAAACAAAGAATTAAAGATGCCCCGGGGTAAGTGGCTGCGTGGCGAAAGCCGGAGCGAGGAAATCATCAACGCACGGCCGCGGCCTTCACAGGCCTTCATCTTCTTAGTTCTTTCGGTAAAGTCACGTAGAAGGGAAATAATAAAATAATAAAAGTAAAAGATAATTAAATAAGTCTCACGACGTTTCGGCCACAACGCAAGCAGCCGTCCTCAGGTGGAGAACAGGTCTGTCGAGAATTCTGTCTGAGAAGACAGAGTCTCATTCAGACGCTGTCTTCTCGACAGACCTGTTCTCCAACTGAGGATTGGGAACCCGTAGTCTGAATTCAGACGCTGTCTTCTCGACAGACCTGTTCTCCAACTGAGGATTGGGAACCCGTAGTCTGAATTCAGACGCTGTCTTCTCGACAGAGCTGTTCTCCACCTGAGGATTGGGAACCCGTAGTCTGAATTCAGACTCTGTCTTCTCGACAGAGCTGTTCTCCACCTGAGGATTGGGAACCCGTAGTCTGAATTTAGACGCTGTCTTCTCGACAGACCTGTTCTCCAACTGAGGATTGGGAACCCGTAGTCTGAATTCAGACGCTGTCTTCTCGACAGAGCTGTTCTCCACCTGAGGATTGGGAACCCGTAGTCTGAATTCAGACTCTGTCTTCTCGACAGAGCTGTTCTCCACCTGAGGATTGGGAACCCGTAGTCTGAATTTAGACGCTGTCTTCTCGACAGACCTGTTCTCCACCTGAGGATTGGGAACCCGTAGTCTGAATTCAGACTCTGTCTTCTCGACAGAGCTGTTCTCCACCTGAGGATTGGGAACCCGTAGTCTGAATTTAGACGCTGTCTTCTCGACAGACCTGTTCTCCAACTGAGGATTGGGAACCCGTAGTCTGAATTCAGACTCTGTCTTCTCGACAGACCTGTTCTCCAACTGAGGATTGGGAACCCGTAGTCTGAATTCAGACTCTGTCTTCTCGACAGAGCTGTTCTCCACCTGAGGATTGGGAACCCGTAGTCTGAATTCAGACTCTGTCTTCTCAACAGACCTGTTCTCCACCTGAGGATTGGGAACCCGTAGTCTGAATTCAGACGCTGTCTTCTCGACAGAGCTGTTCTCCACCTGAGGATTGGGAACCCGTAGTCTGAATTCAGACTCTGTCTTCTCAACAGACCTGTTCTCCACCTGAGGATTGGGAACCCGTAGTCTGAATTCAGACGCTGTCTTCTCGACAGAGCTGTTCTCCACCTGAGGATTGGGAACCCGTAGTCTGAATTCAGACTCTGTCTTCTCGACAGAGCTGTTCTCCACCTGAGGATTGGGAACCCGTAGTCTGAATTCAGACTCTGTCTTCTCAACAGACCTGTTCTCCACCTGAGGATTGGGAACCCGTAGTCTGAATTCAGACGCTGTCTTCTCGACAGAGCTGTTCTCCACCTGAGGATTGGGAACCCGTAGTCTGAATTCAGACGCTGTCTTCTCGACAGACCTGTTCTCCACCTGAAGCCGGCTGCTTTTGCGTTGTGGCCAAAACGTCGTGAGACTTGTACTTTATTATGTTTAATTTTTATTATTTTATTATTTCCACTCTACGTGACTTTTACCGAAAGAACCAAGAAGATGAATCCCTGCAGTCACGAAAGAAGCTTTAAATCGAAACTTCACAGGCCTCTCGCTGTTGCAGCGCTTGCCCCGGACAGCTCGTGAAGGCTATGGTGGTGCGGCGGGGTGGTGGTGCGGCGGGGATCTCTGCGTTTGCGTGAGCAGGTGCGACGCTACCAGGTTTTGGTGTCGTTGATGCTGTCGAGCCAGACCAAGGACCAGGTGACGTCCGCGGCGATGGCGAGGCTCCGAGGCCACGGCCTCACGCCGCTGAACGTCGCCGGCACGGACGACGCCACGCTCGGCCGCCTCATCTACCCCGTCGGCTTCTGGAAGGTGTCTCACCGTGGCCTCCCCCCCCGGCCCCCCTCCCTTTCCCGGCCCCCCTCCCCTCCCCGGCCCCCCCCCCCCCCCGGCCCCCCACCACCTGACCCCGTCCCTAGCCGGCATCTTTCGTGTGAATCGCGATTAACGGTGACGGCGATTTGTGCTCGATTGAAAGGGGGTCACTCCCATTGGCATCCTGGCCCCTTGAGGTGTCGCAGTGGTCGCAACCGGGTACCCGATACCCGTACCCTACCCGATACCCGGCCGGGTACGGGTAGGGTACGGGTACGGCCGGGTACGGGTAGGGTACGGCCGGGTACGGGTACCCGTTTGCGACCCTGGTGCGGCCGGGTACGGGTAAGGAATCAAAACCCGTTTGGGACCTCTGAGGTGTCGCTAGGGCTACAGGCAACGTCGAACTCGCATCTCGCCCATCTCACTTACTGACTCGCCCACAATCTCAGTAACTCATTCACTCGCCGTCTCACTCACTCGCCCACCCATTTCTTCAGAACTGCATTTTGTGTTTAGTTTGTTGACCTTTCTCCGCACCTCCGATTAGCACGTTTGGCTATGTACCTTGCGAAAGAAGTTCAACGTACATACGACACACGTACGCACTCTGGCGAATGAGATGCATCTTGGCCTCTTGCGGTATCACCAGGGCTACAAGCAACATCGAAGCAACATCAAGCTCCAAGCGACATCGAGTTTCTCACTCGCCCACACAATCTCATGAACCGACCTACCCACTCATTCAACCGCCATCTCGCCCACCCGCCCATTTCTTTAGAACTGGCCCTGAGTTTCGGAGGTTAAAAAAGAAAACAAATTAATTAAATCACGAAGTGTCGGAGGCAACACAAGCCTCCGTCTTGAAGACGGAAACGTCGTGATTTAATTTATTTGTTTTCTATTTTAACCTCTACGTGAATTTACCGAAATCATTGCAGTCACGAAAACTTCTAATCTAAAATGGCCCCGAGTTATTTAGAGGGCCTCTGGGAGTTACGCCACTTTTAAATCATCATCATCGAGATTGATAAACTCATTTCTTTAGAGCTGCTTGTTGTTGTTGTTGTGTCTAGTTTGCTGCCCCCCCGCCCCGCACCTACGATTAGCACAGAGGGTCGTGTCGCGGTTCGCGATTCCCGATCACGGCCACCACTACGGTCCTGAGCCTCCTCCCCTATGTGGACTCAGCCTCAAATGAGTACCTGGTGCGGTATGCAAACAACGCTACTGGGGAGACAGAGGCGGCCGGGCGTGGTGCTGGCCACCCACCCCCCCCTCGTGTGCCGTGCCGGCCTTCACAGGTGCTGCTCATGAACAGCACTTGCCCCTACAGTCTGTTACAGGCTACACGGGGGATCTTTGTCTTGTTTGGTTGGTCGTGATGATGAAAGTCACTCGCCATCTGTAGACGCAAGTCACAAGGAGGGGCGATTGATGATGATGATGATGGAAATTGCTGACGTGGTGGTGGTGATGTTTACGATGTGTAAATCTTTCTCACAGACCAAATCCGGACAGGTCTCATCAGTCAGCCGAGCTCGGTCACCACTGTATGTATTGTATGTTGAACTTCTATAGCACCGTACGCAGACAACCGCGCTAAAAATCAAGTAATCTCGATTTGAAGTTTTCGTGGCTGCAGGAATCCATACTCTTTGGCTCTTTCGGTAAAATCACGTGGGTAGAAAGATAACAAAAATCACGACGTTTCGATCGCAACACAAGCAATCGTCATCAGGCAGAAAGACAGCAGCAGCAGCAGCAGCAGAACTGCTGAACAAGACAGGGCTGTTGCAACCAGAGGTGATATAGGTTTGAGGTGGGTGTCACCCAAGGGCAAGTAGGAAGGATGTTATTATACAATCATTGGAACGATGTTACTAACCAGGTAAGTCATAACTTGCTGTGATGTTAGCAGTCATTTCCGACTCTAAATTCTCACCGGCACGGCCACCGTTACGGTGGTTCTCTGGCTTTGAAACGTCGGCCTCTCACCGTGCAGCAGCCAACGGCGCAGCTCGTGTTGCCCACGAGGTGGCGCTGTGCCCGGTCCTCTGACACAGACACGCTACCTTCACTAACACAGCCACCGCTTGCACCTCTTTCGCCTCGACGTAACGGTAGCTCCCGCTGTTCAATAGGCTGTAAGTCTCTCCTATTTACGCAGCTGTTGTACGTGCGGCGACGGTGCTTGTGTGCGACGACGAAACAACGAGCAGTTCTAAAGAGATGAGTTTGTCATTCTCTAGGCCAGGGTGGGGAACGTCCGGCCCGCGGGTCGTACGAGGCCCCGCGAAATAATTTGGTCTGGCCCTGCCAAGGCAACCGCAGGCGTGACTCGAAATTCAACAAATCTAGGAGCAAACCTGGCAAAGCAGTTGCGAGTAGCAGCAACATCATCAATACCAGCTAACATCGCACGCCTCGCCAATTAAGAGAAGCAGTTCCAGCCATTGCATTAGGGGTGAGTCAATTAAATGTTTGAGCAAAAATAACGGGCTAATTTTTAAGTTGATAATTTTGCATGGCCCACGAATGATGTTGTAAATATCCAAATGGCCCTTGGCAGAAACAAGGTTCCCCGCCCCTGATCGAGACGATGATTTTAAAGTGTACAGCTCCAGTGGCTTCCTCATATCGGCAGGAGAGAGCGTTCCAGACGGTCAGCTGATTCCAAAGAACACAGGATGAGATGTTACTATCCTTTGTGCAAGCACTTCCAAGAGTTCATTAACAGTGAGCCTGGTGAAATTTGGGGAGCGCATCGTCAGTAGTGAACCTTTGGTTCCCAGGGTGTTTCGGCCTTTCATACTATACACCCTCCCCAAAGGCGGCCAGCGACAGGGTGATCAATCCTACGCTTGCGTCCCATTCCCAATTAGTCATAGGAGTTGCCTTGTTGTTGATAGCCAACATCCCAAGGGACTATGCTTGGCAGGGGCGTCCTCCTCCCTGAGTCAAGCATTGTTGACTGCATACCTCCTGGCCCTCTCACTTTGGGGCCCAGCTGGGGTCTTTCCTCTTCATCCAGAGCCACTGACTGCTGCCTTCTGCCGCCTCCGATACAGCTCTCATTGCCGTAGGTAAAATTTTAAAATTAATAATAGTAAAATAAAAATACCGAAAAAACCTAAGAATACGAATCCTTGCAGTCACGAAAGCTTCAAATCTAGAACTGTATGTACACTCTAACGGCACTTGCCGCCGACGTTCTGTCGAGGCTACGCGAGGGGGGGGGGGGGAGGTCGTTGGCTTCCGTGTGCGTCCCTCCGCAGACCAAGGTGGGCTACATCCGGCGCACGACAGAGCTGCTGCTGGCGCAGTTTGGCGGCGACATCCCTCGCTCCGTGTCCGAGCTCGTCAAGCTGCCCGGCGTGGGCCCCAAGATGGCCCACCTCGTCATGGACATCGCCTGGGACGAGGTGTCCGGCATCGGTGAGGCCTCGCTGCCCCCCCACCCACCCAGCTGACATGATCTATCCCCTGTGGTGACCATCTGACATGAGTTGTGCGGTTGATATCCAGCAGCCCACCCTGTTCGTTTCTGCGATTGTAACACCCACAGTGACACTTGAAACTATTTTTTATTTCATCAGGTAAGGCCAACTGAGCTGTGTGATCGCTTTCTCAGAAGCCACCTGCCCAACGCAAATGAGAGCAACTCAACGAAGTGGCTCATCATCGTGTGGAGATTTGTAGAAGCCAAACAATCTAAACACGATGTTGATTCTAAGTGTGGAGGGAAAAACTGGAAGACCCGGAGAAAAATCCATGTGACTACGGGGAGAGAGAGAGACACAAACTCCAAACATGCAGCAGGTGTCGGGGTCGGGATCGAACCCACGACCTCCCGTGTACCAGGCGAGGTAGTTAAAGTCTCGCCACCACCCTTGTCAGAGGCACTTAACACGTAGCACGCTTTCGCGACCAATATTCATAACGGAAAGTTTTTTTGGGGTTAGATGGCGCAATTATGAATGCCAATTCTGGCAGATCACCTGGTGAAGCCTGGTTGTAATCAGCAGCGAAACGTCACGGCACTCATCTCGTAAACGTTGTGCGTTTGTTCACCAACGCACCCGGTGGTGCTGAGAAGCAGCAACTAACTGGCACGTTTTGTTCACGCGACAAACCCACACCCATTGGCCGTGTTTCGGGTGGGTGGAAAGGCTTTCACGACACGTTTATATTTACGTGCTTTAACCCAAAGCGAAAAAAATAAGTAATATTTTTAAAAACAAAAAAAACACGCTTTAACGAAATGTACCCTACTAGTAAACAGAACGTGGCCAATTCGTTACTAGTCCAGCACACCCCCCAAAAAACCCCAGGATTATGAATCTTAAGTCTAACGTATACAGCTCCAGCTCACATATCGGGGTAGAATTTCCGTTGTTTCACCATGCATGTTGTCCCCGTGGTCGAGTGGATTTTTTTCTTCCACATTTACAAACATGCATTAAGATTATTGACGTTATTTTGGTGCTATAAATGTCCAAATGTTGGGGCCACTTTGTCCAGCGATCTTTTGTGGCCAGGTCGCTTCTAAAAATATTTTTTAACTTAAAAAAAAACACGCTTTAATGAAAAGTACCGTACGAGTAATGGCAGAACTCCACGACTCCAGGAAGTGACCCGAAGCTTGCCGTAACGTAAGGGACCGTGGCCAATTACAGCCAACGTCAGTTGAGCGTGGACAATTAGACCCAAGCCGAAACATAACATATAAAAAGAATGTTTACATTTTTTTATTTTTTTTGATAGAATATAGTATTGTCATCAGTAAGACATAAGTATACCAAGTCTGCAGTCGATACCACATTGGGAAGTGGGTTAAAATGTAGTTACAAGATTTGAGGATACAACAACGACAACAAAAACAACAGACAGAGTGAGTTAATAAAAAAAGCGTGTAATAATAAAAACAAGATTTGAGTATACAACAACAACAAACAGAGTGAGTTAATAGAAAGCGTGTAAGAAACCACTACTTTACCATGCTCTTGCCCCAACAGTCTGTTGCGGGCTACACAGGTGAGCTTCGCCTCTGCCTTTTGCGTTGGCAGGAGTGGACACACACGTGCATCGGATTTCTAACCGCTTGGGCTGGGTGCGCAAGGCCACGCGCACTCCTGAGCAGACGCGCGTCGCCCTCGAGGACTGGCTACCCAGGTACATCATCGTCGTCGTTGTCGTCATCGGTCAGTCGTCGTCGTCATTGTCATCGTCATCGTCATCATCAGTCAGTCGTCGTCATGATTGCCATCGTCGTCATCGTCATCATCAGTCAGTCGTCGTCGTCATCGTCATCATCAGTCGGTCGTCGTCGTCATGATCGTCGTCGTCGTCATCGTCATCATCAGTCGGTCGTCGTCGTCATGATCGTCGTCGTCGTCATCGTCGTCATCGTCATCATCAGTCGGTCGTCGTCGTCATGATCGTCGTCGTCATCGTCGTCATCAGTCAGTCGTCGTCGTCATGATTGCCATCGTCATCATCGTCATCATCGTCATCATCGTCATCATCAGTCAGTCGTCGTCGTCATGATTGCCATCGTCATCATCGTCGTCATCGTCGTCATCAGTCAGTCGTCGTCGTCATGATTGCCATCGTCATCATCGTCGTCATCGTCGTCATCAGTCAGTCGTCGTCGTCATGATTGCCATCGTCATCATCGTCATCATCGTCATCATCAGTCAGTCGTCGTCGTCATGATTGCCATCGTCATCATCGTCGTCATCGTCGTCATCAGTCAGTCGTCGTCGTCATGATTGCCATCGTCATCATCGTCGTCATCGTCATCATCGTCGTCATCGTCGTCATCAGTCAGTCGTCGTCGTCATGATTGTCATCGTCGTCATCGTCATCATAAGTCAGTCGTCGTCATGATTGCTATCGTCATCATCGTCGTCATCGTCGTCATCAGTCGGTCGTCGTCGTCGTGATTGCCATCGTCGTCATCGTCGTCATCGTCATCATCAGTCAGTCGTCGTCATCATCGTCCTCGTTGTCATCATCAGTCAGTCGTCGTCGTCATGATTGCCATCGTCATGATTGCCATCGTCATCATCGTCGTCATCGTCATCATCGTCATCATCGTCATCATCGTCGTCATCAGTCAGTCGTCGTCGTCATGATTGCCATCGTCGTCATCGTCGTCATCGTCATCATCGTCGTCATCGTCGTCATCGTCGTCATCGTCGTCATAAGTCAGTCGTCGTCATGATTGCTATCGTCATCATCGTCGTCATCGTCGTCATCAGTCGGTCGTCGTCGTCGTGATTGCCATCGTCGTCATCGTCCTCGTTGTCATCATCAGTCAGTCGTTGTCGTCGTCATCGTCGCCGTCATCACATTCGTCCGGCCACACCGCCGGCGTCGCGAGACGAGGGATCCTTTCGGGAGACTTCTCGCACGGCGTGATGCGGCGCAGGGCTACTACTATACACTACACTACTATACACTACACTATACACTACACTACTATACACTACACTATACACTACTACACACTACACTACTATAAACTACACCGTTATTAGGAAGCCACTGAAGCTACGCACTTTTAAATCATCATCTAGACTGAGAAACTCCCGGAGTTCAAACTGAAGCTTTGTGATGCAGGGGGCGGAAATAGATAAGAAAGCTAAGTTAAGCCGATTAAAGACATCCTTTGTTATGCTGCAGGGGGGGGGTAAATTGGAGTTGTGCAAGCTAAACTTGCACGCTCGAAACAACGTGTGGCACATTTTTTCCAAGTGTTAAGAGTAAGCCGGGCTTGGAGTCAAATTTCATAGTGATGGTAGTGTGTCACGCTGGGAGTAAAAGACTGGGAATATGTATTGCGCCCGAAACATTGAGAAACTCCCCCCCCCGCACCTCCGATTAGCGCGGTCGGCTACGTACGGTGCGAAAGAAGTTTGACGTACGTACACGCATACGTACGTGTCAAACCACCACGCTCAGCACGCGGCACGTACGTATTACTCCCCGCAAAGTTCACTCGACGGGAGCGTTTGCATGGCGGTCGTTTGTATCCGCGCGTGACCCTGTGACCCCAGGGAGCTGTGGAGCGAGGTGAACTGGCTGATGGTCGGCTTCGGGCAGCAGACGTGCCGGCCCGTGGCTCCGCACTGCGCCGAGTGCCTCAACCGTGCCGTGTGCCCCTCGGCGCGGGCGCTCGCGACGAAGAAGAAGAAGGTGGTGGCGGCGGCGACAAAGCCCCGTGCCGGCCACACCAAGCGCTGAGAGTCACTCCGGCCGCACCGAGCGGTGAGAGCCGTCACGGCCACACCAAGCCCGGAGCGCCGGGCGGCGATGCACCAGGCCCTGAGGCCTGGCCACACCGATCGCTGAGCGCCGGGCGGCGGTGCACCAAACCCTGAGGCCTGGCCACACCGATCGCTGAGCGCCGGGCGGCGATGCACCAAACCCTGAGGCCTGGCCACACCGATCGCTGAGCGCCGGGCGGCGATGCACCAAGCCCTGAGGCCTGGCCACACCGATCGCTGAGCGCCGGGCGGCGGTGCACCAAACCCTGAGGCCTGGCCACACCGATCGCTGAGCGCCGGGCGGCGGTGCACCAAACCCTGAGGCCTGGCCACACCGATCGCTGAGCGCCGGGCGGCGGTGCACCAAACCCTGAGGCCTGGCCACACCGATCGCTGAGAGTCGCTCCGGCCACACCGATCGCTGAGCGCCGGGCGGCGATGCACCAAACCCTGAGGCCTGGCCACACCGATCGCTGATCGCCGCTCCGGCCACACCGATCGCTGAGCGCCGGGCGGCGGTGCACCAAACCGCGAGTCTTGTTCGCGGCACAGGCGAGTGCTCCTGCATCAACCGGTGTGGGGGAGGTATGGCCCCCAGATGTCGCGATGCTCCCCGGCAGCGGTCCGGCTGTCGGGGCCTCGCAGCAATCCGCTTGCACAGCACGTGCATAATGAAGAGGGTTTTGTTTGAATCGTATCTATGTGCGTACAGTGAAAGCTTGGATTGCGAGTAACTTTGTCTGCGAGTGTTTTGCAAGACGAGCAAAAATTTTAAATAAATATTAATTTGATAAATGAGCGAGTTTTTGCATTACGAGTAGTACGTGTATACGTTTTGTCTACCAAGCGTCACGTGATCACAAGTGATATACGAGTGCTTTGATGCACGAGTGCTTTGGAGTACAAACACGTGTCCGGAACGAATTATTCGCTCGCAATCCAAGGTTTTACCGTACTCGTGTTGGAGTTTTTTCTCAGCGGACGTAACCAAACGCGCTAATCGGAGGTGCGGGGGAAGGACGTGAAAGACTTGACAGGTTGGAGAGCGCGTGATTCTATAGAAATATCAACACGTCGCTAAACACGCCACCGCCCGGCGCGGCCGGCGAGCAACGGTTTTGCCGCGTGCGCCAAACTTGCGCCGATTCGGTGCCGACTTGTCAACGCCACGGCGGCCGTGTAGAGTTGGAGACTCAAACCGCACGGCGGCGTTCGCGACTTGGTGACGTTCACGCCGATGATTGCGACGGCTGTAAGCAGCTTTGTCGGGCGATTAGCCGGAACCGTGGAAAAGCCTCCTCCCCGCTTTCGGCCTTCATTATGGATGCGCGATCTAACTCAAGAATAAGTAATGTTGAAACGAAACTTTTTTAAAAACGCGCTTTTAAGAAGTGTACTAGTAATGGCAGAACTCCACGACTCCAGAAAGTGGCCCCGAAGCTTGCCACGACGTAAGAGGCCGTGGGCAATTACAGCCAACGTCAGTTGAGCGTGGACAATTAGAGCCAAGCCGAAACATAACATGTAAAAAATAATGTTTAAAATTATATATTGACATTTTTATGATAGAATATAGTATTGTCACCAGTATGACATAAGTATACCAAGTTTGCAGTCGATACCACATTGGGAAGTGGGTTAAAATTGAGTTACAATATTTGAGGATACAACAACGACAACAACAACAGACAGAGTGAGTTAAATGAAAGCGTGTAAATAATAAAAAACCTCTTATTGATTTCATCGGTCACGAAAGCCCTACGTGCTGAAACTGAAGTGACGTCCTTCACGGCCGTTCGCTCGCTCGCTCACATTCTACACTCGCGGGTGCTTGGCCCCGGCTGTCATTTGTTACGGAGCGTGCTGTCCGGCATCTTTTGTGTTCTACTTTTGAAAATAAAAGCTACCCACGAGCGAGCGCTGTCGCGCTGCCAAAGATCCGTTGTCGTTAGTGAAGTGAAACCGGCGGCGAATTCTCGAACGCCGCGATGTTACGTGCGTGTCGTTGCGTGTCGTTGTTGTTTATCGATGTGTGTGTGTAACGTGCGTGCGCTCTTTTAAGGGGATCGTAACCGACCGGTTGGCACCGAGGGAGCGGAGCCGAAGGTCTATATGGCTCAGAAGGCAGGCGAAAGAGGTGGCCTGCAAGAAAGAGGTGGAGGGGTTGGAGAGGGAGTGAGTTGGTGAGCGAGTGGGAGAGTGAGTTTGTGAGTGGGAGAGTGAGTTTGTGAGTGAGTAGGAGAATGAGTTTGTGAGTGAGTAGGAGAATGAGTTTGTGAGCGAGTGGGAGAGTGAGTTTGTGAGTGAGTTGGAGAATTAGTTTGTGAGTGAGTTTGTGAGTGAGTAGGAGAGTGAGTGGGAGAGTGAGTTTGTGAGTGAGTTGGAGAATTAGTTTGTGAGTGAGTTTGTGAGTGAGTAGGATAATGAGTTTGTGAGTGAGTTTGTGAGTGAGTTTGTGAGCGAGTTTGTGAGTGAGTAGGAGAGTGAGTGAGAGAGTGAGTTTGTGAGTGAGTTGCAGAATTAGTTTGTGAGTGAGTTTGTGAGTGAGTAGGAGAATGAGTTTGTGAGTGAGTAGGAGAGTGAGTGGTAGTGTGAGTAGGAGAGTGAGTTTGTGAGCGAGTTGGAGAGCGAGTGAGTTTGTGAGTGAGTAGGAGAGTGAGTGGGAGTGGGAGAGTGAGTTTGTGAGTGAGTTGGAGAGTGAGTGGTAGTGTGAGTAGGAGAGTGAGTTTGTGAGTGAGTTGGAGAGTGAGTGAGTTAGTAAATTAATGACTTGGTACGCGAGTCAGTGAGTGCGTTGGTAAATCGGTGAGTTCGAGAGCGAGTGACTTGTTAAATTAGTGACTTGCTAAGTGAGTGAGTCACTGAGCGATGGAGTTGGAGAGAGAGAGTGAGAGAGAGAGAGAGTGAATGATTGATTGGAAAAAAGGTGTAAACTGGATTTGTGGGTTCCTAAAAACCTCAGGGCTTGTTTCTAATTACCACGTGGAATGTGTTTAAAGGTGAACCGCCGGGTGTGTGTCTGTGTGTGTGGACGTGAAGGTGAAGGTATGTGCCTGCCTACCCGTGCGTGGAAAGTGCTGCACCTGTGTGGAGTGTAGCGGTTAGCGCGCTCCGCTACGAACCCGGCGATCCGAGTTCGATTCCCGCTCACGGCCAACAACGGTGATCTGAACCGGTCTTGGGCCTCCTCCCCTAGGTCGACTCGGCCTCAAATGGGTACCTGGTGCGGTGTGCGTAGTAAACATCGCCACTCGCGGAGACAAAGGCGGCCGGGCGCGGTGCCGGCCACAACACCGTCCCAACCCCTAATAGGTGCTCGCTAACAGCCCCGTGTGACCGGTCTTGACATTGGATGCCCACGAGGGTAATGTGATAGCTGTGTTGGTAATCTGGCGAACCTGACCATTGGAGAAACTTTGAGTCTCTTGTCCCAATTACAGAGCACGGAGTCGGCCTGAGTAGGAATCCAGCTGCTGCTGCTGCTGCTGACATCTGGAGAGAACTGAGGAGTTTTAAAGTGGTGGGCGATGATCCTGCGCTCACCGATTCACTCCAGCGACTCGCTCGCTCACCGATTTTATTCCACTCACCGCACTGCAGGTCACAACGACTCACTCATCCACTCACTCACCCACCCACTCACCACACTGCAGGTCACAACGACTCACTCATCCACTCACTCACCCACCCACTCACCACACTGCACGTCACAACGACTCACTCACCCACTCACCACACTGCAGGTGACAACAACACACTCGCTCACCGATTTTATTCCACTCATCGCACTGCAGGTGACAACGACTCACTCACCCACTCACCACCCACTCACCACACTGCAGGTCACAACGACTCGCCCACCCACTCACCCACTCACTCACCCACTCACCACCCACTCACCACACTGCAGGTCACAACGACTCACTCATCCACTCACCGCACTGCAGGTGACAACGACTCACCCACCCACCCACTCACCCACTCACCCACTCACCCATCCACCCACTCACCACACTGCAGGTCACAACAACACACTCACTCACCACACTGCAGATCACAACAAAACATCACCCACTCACCACACTGCAGGACACAACAACACACTCACCCACTCACTCACCCACTCACCACACTGCAGGTGACAACGACTCACCCACTCACCCACCCACTCACCCACTCACCCACCCACCCACCACACTGCAGGTCACAATGACTCACCCACCCACTCACCACACTGCAGGTCATAACAACACACTCACCCACCCACTCACCACACTGCAGGTCATAACAACACACTCACCCACCCACCCACCCACTCACCCACCCACTCACCACACTGCAGATCACTTTCACTTCTCTCTCCGCTTCTTCCCTCGCACTGCTCTACTTTGCAATCCACCTCTCATCATCACGGTGGCCAGGAGATGTTGACTACCTCGCCTGGTGTACAGGAGGTCGTCAGTTAGATCCCGACCCTGACGCCTGCTGTATATTTGGAGTTTGCGTGTCTCTCTCTCTCTCTCATCATCATCACGGTGGCCAAGAGATGTTAACTACCTCGCCTGGTGTACAGGAGGTCGTGGGTTCGATCCCGACCCTGACGCCTGCTGCTGTATATTTGGAGTTTGCGTGTCTCACTCTCATCATCATCACTGTGGCTAGGAGATGTTAACTACCTCGCCTGGTATACAGGAGGTCGTGGGTTCGATCCCGACCCTGACGCCTGCTGTATATTTGGAGTTTGCGTCTCTCTCTGTCATCATCGTTACGGTGGCTATGAGATGTTAACTACCTCG
>WFAB01001250.1:0-37500 GCA_018977245.1 Lethenteron camtschaticum | reverse complement strand
GTAGCTACTACACGTGTAGTAGCTACTACACGTGTAGTAGCTACTACACGTAGTAGCTACTACACGTGTAGTAGCTACTACACGTGTAGTAGCTACTACACGTAGTAGCTACTACACGTGTAGTAGCTACTACACGTGTAGTAGCTACTACACGTGTAGTAGCTACTACATGTGTAGTAGCTACTACACGCGTGTGGCAGCTACTACACGTGTAGCAGCTACTACACATGCAGATACTTTAGCTACTCGGATCATCCGGCACAGACCCTGGGGATGCGAGATGCCTGATGTTGTTCAGCTCCCTCTGGATCCGTGGGGGATCGTCATGACTCTTCGCAGTAGAAGTTCCTATGCGTATTCTAGACGGCCAAACTCTCGCTCTACAAACAGTTTTTTTCATTTACACGCTTTTATTTCACTCACTCCGTCTGTTTTTCGTCTGTTTTTCACTATAAATCCTTTATATGCGTGGCATCGGAGCGGCTAGAGTCCTCTCGTCCTCTGGCTTGAGATGGCTGCTACCTATGGGTCAGATGATTGTCTGGCAGCATTAAACAATTGGTAATTAAATATTTATTTTTCCCTCAACAGTGTAACATTTTGGAAAAGTTTTTTCACGAAAATGCATTGTCACGCACAACGAGTCTGTGTGCAAAATGTCAGCTCGATTGGATCACGGGAAGTGGGTTAAAAAACGACCGAAAGATTTGCACGGTCGTAAGCGCGCAAGCAAGTGAACTTAATATAAAGGATTTAAAAATAAATCTTGTAACTCAATTTGTACACACTTCCCAATGTGCTATCGACTGCAAACTTGGTCTAGGTATGTCATACTGATGACAACACGATATTCTGTCATAAAAAAATCCAAAACATTTATTTTAAAACTTTTTACACGCTTTAATTTCACTTACTGTATGTGTTGTATCCAAAAATCTTGTAACTCAATTTCAACCGTATTACCAATGTCGTATCGACTACAAACTTGGTATGGGTATCTTCTTGGTTCTTTCGGTAAAGTCACGTAGAATGGAAATAATAAAATAATAAAAATAAACATAATAAAATAATTCTCACGACGTTTCGGCCACAACGCAAGTAGCCGTCCTCAGGTGAAGAACAGGTCTGTCGAGGAGACAGAGTCTGACTTTACCGAAAGAACCAAGAAGATGAATCCCTGCAGTCAGCTTTAAATCGATACTTGGTATAGCTCAGTCATACTGATGACAATACTATATTCTATCATTGAAAAATTAAAAATAAATATTTCTCAACAATCTTTTTAAGGCTCTAATTATCCATGCTCAACTCACGTTGCCTGTAAATCACCACGTGGTCCCTGACGTCACGGCAAGCCTCGGGGAGCCACGCCCAGGGGGGCGGGGGGTGTGGAAGGAGGGGGAGGGGCGATGGGGGAAGGGGGCAGCTCGGACAGTACATTTCATCAAAGCGTGCTTTTATTAACTCTGGAAGTTCTTAACGCCAAATCCCAGGTGGTTCCATCTCTCCGCGTGTGAACTCGTGCCGTAGACTTTAGTGATTTTTAAATCCTTTATATTAAGTTCACTTGCTTGCTTGCTTGCGCGCTTACGACCGTGCAAATCTTTCGGTCGTTTTTTAACCCGCTTCCCGTGATCCAATCGAGCTGACATTTTGCACACAGACTCGTTGTGCGTGACAATTTATTTTCGTGAAAATTTTTTTCAAAAATTTCCCACTTTTTAAGAATTTTTTTTTTCATATTTAATTTAAAATACCAATGTGATAAATATGAAACTCTTACTCAAGAAAAACAGAAATGAATAATAAAATAAAACCGATGCCACGCATATAAAGGATTTATAGTGAAAAACTTTGTTTTTACGGGTTAATTTTTTCTTCTTCACCCGGGGGTGCAACGCTCACCGCCTGGGGCTGCGAGATGCCCTTCCTGGGTGGAGGGGGGGTAGCGAGACACGGGCAGAATTAATTTTTAGAAGGTAAATCACCGACAACGCAAATTTATCACACGGGCAACGTTTAGTTACGACTTCGTTTCGTCAACCCCTACGTGCTCATTAACATTCTTACATTTGTTTTAAGATCGCGAACCAAGGGGATGCAAGGCTGCAGTAAAAATTAAGAACAACAGAGTTGAAGGTAACAGAATCAAGATACAGGGTGCGTCAACAAATTTTTTTTGTAACACTTCTGAGAATTTGCAACAAAAACCACGAGAAATTCGTCGCCTCCAGGCTCTGGAGACCACCTGGAGAAGATTACAGGCCACGCCTTGACAACGATGGCGAACACGTGGGAGACTCTTTGACTGTGTGAAGCTGTTAACGTTACATTTGTTATCGTGTTACAGCAAGGCCGTCATTATAATGTATATTGTGGGGGACACATCTCCCCCAATATTCAAATATTCTCAAAATGCCCCCCCCCCCCAAAATATTGCAAGAAAATAGATTTCTGTTTATATGATTGTGGTTATGGTTGTACTTTATTAATCCCGAATCTCTGCCATTACATACAATGAATCAAGAAAAGGTAAAAAAGTAAAAACAGAGCATTGTAATACAATACACTATTAGACATTATTGTAAAAAATAAATAGAAAGTCCATCCCATGTGTTAGTGAATTTTTAATATTTTAGGCAAGAAATTAGTTTTCAAATTTAGATTATTTTTCTGGGGGGGGGGGGCAGACCCCCTGGAAGATTTGGTCCCCCCCAATGTTGACTCCATGGCTACAGCCTGGTGTTACAGCGTATTATCCCTTTTTAAATCCTTTATATTAAGTTCACTTGCTTGCTTGCGCGCTTACGACCGTGCAAATCTTTCGGTCGTTTTTTAACCCACTTCCCGTGATCCAATCGAGCTGACATTTTGCACACAGACTCGTTGTGCGTGACAATGAATTTTTGTGAATTTGTTTTTCCATAACTTTACACTTTTTAGGAAAAAAAAATTATGTTTCATTACCAATTGCTTAATGGTGGCAGGCAATCATCTGACCCATAGGTGGCAGCCATCTCAAGCCAGAGGACGAGAGGACTCTAGCCGCCTCGCATATAAAGGATTTAGAGTGAAAAACTGTTTTTACGGGTTAATTTTTTTCCCATTAAAAACGACAGTCCCATGTATTTTTATTTTATTTTTATTTAACTTTTATTAATTTTTTACCTACGTGACTTTACCGAAAAAAACCTAAGAATATGAATCCTTGCAGTCACGAAAGCTTCAAATCTAGAATTAAGTCCCATATAAGTGTTCATATTTTTTTGGAAGCACCCTGTTTAGTTTTCAGTACTCTGACCACATTTGGAACCGACCCACCACTGCCCTCTGGCCCAAGTCCGGACCCTGCCTGGAGGGCACACTGCCAGGACCTGGAGCTCAACACAGATTCGTCAGTGTGCCTCTGGCCGTCAGATGCGTCAGTGTCTCTGACACGGCCATTATGAGTCGAGAGAGAGAGAGAGACAAACCCAGCCCACCAGCCCTTGAAACCTGAAGCCACGAGGTCAAGAGTTGCTCACTCAGTGTCTCTGACACGGCCACTATGAACCCCTTGGCAGGGGAGATGAAGAGGCGGCTAAAGTGCCTTCTGTTAAATCTAAAAATTCACCTTTTGAAACTTGCTTTTACTTTTAAAAGTTATTTTTATAGTTTTATTTGTTTTATATGCCTTCGATAGTAATTCTGTTTTGTATGGAATTTGCTATAATTCTTCTTGTGATTTAGTCTATTAACAATGGTTTGTTTTTATTACACGCTTTCTTTTAACTCACTCTGTCTGTTGTTGTTGTCGTTGTTGTTGTATCCTCAAATCTTGTAACTCAATTTTAACCCACTTCCCAATGTGGTATCGATTGCAAACTTGGTATACTTATGTCATACTGATGACAATACTATATTCTATCATTAAAAATATTAATATATATTTTTAAACAATCTTTTTTACATGTTATGTTTCGGCTTGGGTCTAATTGTCCACGGCCAACTGACGTTGGCTGTAATTGGCCACGGTGCCTTACGTTATGGCAAACTTCGGGGCCACTTCCTGGAGTCGTGGAGTTTTGCCATTCCTAGTTCATTTAAAAAAAAAAACTTATTTAATTTGTACAGCACTTTGAATGGGCACCCTTTTTCACGAAATAGTGCTACAGAAATTAAAGACTTGATTGAGTTCTCAATTGATTCCGGCAATGTTTAAATGGGCGCGTGTGGAGTTTGTCTTTAAAATCTGTAACACCACTTTGAATGGGCACCCTTTATCACGAAATAGTGCTACACATTTCGATTTAAAGCTTTCGTGACTGCAGGGATTCATCTTCTTGGTTATTTCGGTAAAGTCACGTAGAAGGGAAATAAAAAAAGAAAAAAAAGAAAACATAATACAATATTTATTTTATTATGTTTTACTTTTATTATTTTATTTTTATTTTTTATTATTTTATTATTTCCCTTCTACGTGACTTTACCGAAAGAACCAAGAAGATAGTGCTACACAATTCAAGTTCTCCATTGATTCCGGCGATGTTTTAATGGGCGCGTGTGGAGTCTGTCGGTGTCTGCCGGGCCAACGTGGAGACGCGCCACGTCCCAGAGTCGCCGTGGTGAGACCGGGATGGAGTCTGGTTCGCGAGTGCGACCCCGGGCGGAATGACTCTGGCAGAGAGGGGGAGGAGGAGGAGAGGGATGATTGCTACGGAAGGTCCCGTTACCTGGCGATGCACAAATGGAATTCTTAAAAAAAAATTAAAGCCTCCAGCCGTGTTGCGGGACGTGGCTCGTCCAGAATAAAGAACGTAACAGCAACATTACAACAACATTACAACAACGTAACAACAACGCAACAACGTAACAACAACGTAACAACAACATTACAACAACATTACAACAACAACAACGTAAAAGCAACATAACAACCTTACAACGTTACAAAAACATTACAACAACAACAATAACATTACAACAACGTAACAGCAACCTAACACCAACCTTACAACAACATTACAACAACGCAACAACAACAACAAAAGCAACAACAACGCAACAACAACATTACAACAACGCAACAACAACGGATATCGACGCAATGCACCCTCCCTCCGACCCACAGGCACAACCAAGAAGAAGGTGGTGGTGGAGAGACATCGTCACAGGCACAACCAAGAAGGTGGAGGTGGTGGTGTAGAGACGTCGTCACAGGCACAACCAAGAAGGTGGAGGTGGTGGAGGAGGTGTAGAGACATCGTCACAGACACGACCAAGAAGGTGGAGGTGGTGGAGGAGGTGTAGAGACATCGTCACAGACACGACCAAGAAGGTGGAGGTGGTGGAGGTGGAGAGACGTCGTCACAGACACAACCAAGAAGGAGGAGGTGGTGGAGGTGGAGAGACGTCGTCACAGACACAACCAAGAAGGTGGAGGTGGTGGTGGAGGTGTAGAGACGTCGTCACAGACACAACCAAGAAGGAGGAGGAGGTGGTGGAGGTGTAGAGACGTCGTCACAGACACAACCAAGAAGGTGGAGGTGGTGGTGGAGGTGTAGAGACGTCGTCACAGACACAACCAAGAAGGAGGAGATGGTGGAGGTGTAGAGACGTCGTCGCAGCGACCCAGCTCCACTGCCGCCGCCGCTCCCCCCGACGCGGTTGTCCGCCTCGCCCGGCCCTGGATGTGACCTTGTGAGGGGTCGTGACCCAGCCTCCACACCGAGGGCCCCAGCCACGTGACCTTGTGAGGGGTCGTGACCCAGCCTCCACACCGAGGGCCCCAGCCACGTGACCTTGTGAGGGGTCGTGACCCAGCCTCCACACCGAGGGCCCCAGCCACGTGACCTTGTGAGGGGTCGTGACCCTGCCTCCACACCGAGGGCCCCAGCCACGTGACCTTGTGAGGGGTCGTGACCCAGCCTCCACACCGAGGGCCCCAGCCACGTGACCTTGTGAGGGGTCGTGACCCTGCCTCCACATCGAGGGCCGTAGTAGCCATGGAGTCAACATTGGGGGGGGCTACATCTTCCAGGGGGTCTGGGGGCCCCGCCCCCTAAATTAAAATCTAAAATTTAAAACTAATTTCCTGCCTAAAATATAATTTTAAAAATTCACTAACGTCGTGAGAATTGTATTTTATTATGTTTTATTTTTATTATTTTATTATTTCCCTTCTACGTGACTTCACCGAAAGAACCAAGAAGATGAATCCCTGCAGTCACGAAAGCTTTAAATCGAAACATAGGATGGTCATTTTATTTCTTTTTTTATTCATTTTTAACAACAATGTCTAATCGTGTATTGTATTACATGACTCTTCTTCTTGGTTCTTTCGGTAAAGTCACGTAGAAGGGAAGTAATAAAATAATAAAAATAAAACATAATAAAATAAAATAATTCTCACGACGTTTCGGCTACAACGCAAACTACTATACACTTCACCTGAAGACGGCTGCTTGCGTTGTAGCCGAAACGTCGTGAGAATTATTTTATTTTATTGTGTTTTATTTTTATTATTTTATTACTTCCCTTCTACGTGACTTTACCGAAAGAACCAAGAAGATGAATCCCTGCAGTCACGAAAGAAGCTTTAAATCGAAATTTACATGACTCTGTTTTTTCTTTTTTACCTTTTCTTGTGGCATCGTATGTAATGGCAGAGATTAGGGATTCATAAAATACAACCATAACCACAATCATATAAACAGAAATCTGTTTTATATCGATATATTGTAGGGGACATTTAGTATAATTACGGCCTTGAAGAAGGAGGAGGAGCTACAAAGGGATCGTCCATAAATGACGTCACGCGATTTTGAACGATTTTTGACCCCCCCCCCCCCTCGTCACACGGCGTCACAAAAAGTCAGACCCCCCTCAAATATGACGTCACAAAGCTCTGCCCCCCCCCAAAACCATATTTCCATTTTGAAAATAAAACATGCTTCAAATCGCTTTAAACTATTGTCATTGTAGTACTATTTAATGTGGCGCTGCACTGTGATGTTGTAGGAGAAAACATTTACTAAAAAGTCTATTTAATTAAGTAGAACGTGTTGTCTATATTTTTTTTAAGTTGCGCATTTTGATGTGACGTCACATTTCTCAACCCCCCCCCCCGTCACACATCGTCACAAATGTCTGACCCCCCCCTAGGTGCGTGACGTCATTTATGGACGGCCCCTAGCGTGCGTAAGTGTGGGCGCCATGGTGGCTATGAGATGTTAACTACCTCGCCTGGTGTGCAGGAGGTCGTGGGTCCGATCCCGACCCTGACGATGCCTGCTGCTGTATATTTGGAGTTTGCGTGTCTCTTTCTCTCCCCGTGGCCGCGTGGATTTTCTCCGGGTCCTCCTCCGGTTTTCCCCTCGACATTTAGAATCAACGTCACGCGTTTCGAGTATTTGCCAGCGTCTATAAATGTCCACACGATGCTGATAAACCCACTCCCGTTGAGCTGTCATTTGTGGCCAGGTCGCTTCTGAAAAATAAAGAGTTACAAATCTCGGTGGTGCAATTAAAACATAGTTTAAAGCGTCAATTGCGGGTGTTACAATCGCAGCAATAACCAGGGCGGGCTGCTGGATTTGAACCGCGAACCTCATGTCTGATGGTCAATGCAGTGAATAGATTTTACTGGTAGGAACCTCCTGGTTACACCAGCCCACAGGGGATTATTGTGTCCGTCCGTCCGTCGTGCATCCAAAAATGGGAGGGGTGGGGCTGGGTGGAGAGGGGAGGGTGGGGAGGGTGGGGGGGTGGGGTAGGGCTGGGTGGGGAGGGGAGGGTGGGGAGGGGCTGGGTAGGAAGGGGATGGTGGGGAGGGGCTGGGTGGGGAGGGTGGGGGGGTGGGAGGGGTAGGACTGGGTGGGGAGGGGAGGGTGGGGAGGGGCTGGCTAGGCATGGTGGGGCTGGGTGGGGAGGGGCTGGGTGGGAGGGGTGGGGCTGGGTGGGGGGGCTGGTCACCCCGTGGTGCCCTTATAAAACTCAACGTTTCACCTACTCACGCCGGCTTGTGCCCGCCCTCACAGTCGGGCATATTTGCGGAATACACCACGCCGCCGTTGACCCTGCAGGCCATTGACCGAGCAACCCGACGTTCCTACCAGCTCGCTCCGCAGGAATGTGTTATGGAAATGATAAATCTAGAGTATTTGGCGTTGAACCGCAAACCTCGTGTCTGATGGTCACCGCGGTGGAAAGATTTTATAGAAATTATAAATCTCGAGTATTTGGCTGCTATCCAATTTCCACGTGGCGAGCCACTTCATCGAGCGAACATTTGCTTCTGAAAGAGCTACGGAGCCCAATGGGACATTATATACCTGGTGAAATAAAATATAAAGTTACTCGTTTTCACTGTGTAACAATAACATATTTTTTTGGTTCCTGTGTATTAAGTGTTATTTCGTAATTGCTTATGCCTCAAACGTCCAGAAAACGGCGATTATTCCCCACAAATTCTAGATTTGAAGCTTTCGTGACTGCAAGGATTCATACTCTTACCTACGTGACTTTAGCGAAAAAAATTCCCACAAACTTTGCTTTTGTGACCAGGACTGTGATATTTTTTAAATTGACCTATTTTTTAAAATGAGAAAACGCGGTGCGCATTTGTGCCATTCCTTCACGTAAAGTCCCGGTCACAAAAGCAAAGTTTGTGGGTTATAACAATAGCTACTTTTTCTTGGTTCTTTTGGTAAAGTCACGTAGAAGGGAAGACGGCTGCTTGCGTTGTAGCCGAAACGTCGTGGTGAGAATTATTTTATTTTATTATGTTTTATTTTTATTATTTTATTACTTCCCTTCTACGTGACTTTACCGAAAGAACCAAGAAGATGAATCCCTGCAGTCACGAAAGCTTTAAATCGAAAAATAGCTACTTTCTATACTTTTGAGGCATAAGCAATTAGGAAATAACACTTACTACCCAGACACAAAAATCGTGTTACAAAGCGAATTATCCACACGCATTCAATAACAACGTGTGTGTGCGCGTGTGTGTGTCCTCTGGCTTTCATAGGTGCTCGCTAACAGCACTTGCTCCTTACATTCTGTTAAGGCTATGCGGGGGACCTTTGTCTTTTGTATACTCTGTGCAGAGGCCACGTGGCCTCGAGGTGCACCGAGCCTGGCACGGGCTCCGAGGTGATGTCAGCGGCACGCAGAGATGAATGGGCGTGACTTGTAGCTCGTACCTGAGCGGCCAGGTGAGTGTGTGGGCAGGTGAGTGTGTGGGCAGACGCGTGAGAGGAGCGGAGAGACAGGTACGTGTTGGTGTGCGTGTCTGTGTGTGTGTGTGTGTGGGTACGTGTGTGTGTGTGTCTGTGTGTTAGTGTGTGTGCGTGTTAGTGTGTGTGTGTCTGTGTGTTAGTGCGTGTTAGTGTGCGTGTGTGTGTCTGTGTGTTAGTGTGTGTGTGTTAGTGCGTGTGTCTGTGTGTGTGGGTACGTGTTAGTGTGTGGGTGTGTGTTAGTGTGGTGTACGTGTTAGTGTGTGTGTGTGTGTGGGTACGTGTTAGTGTGTGTGTACTGTTAGTGTGTGTGTAGTTTTAGTGTGTGTGTACTGTTAGTGTGTGTGTGTATGTGTGTGTACGTGTTAGTGTGTGTGTAGTGTTAGTGTGTGTGTAGTGTTAGTGTGTGTGTAGTGTTAGTGTGTGTGTGTGTGTGGGTACGTGTTAGTGTGCGTGTCTGTGTGTGTGTGTTAGTGTGCGTGTTAGTGTGTGTGTAGGTGTTAGTGTGTGTGTACGTGTTAGTGTGTGTGGGTATCTGTGTGTGTGTGGGTACGTGTGTGTGTGTCTGTGTGTTAGAGTGTGTGTGTGTGCGTGTTAGTGTGTGTGTCTGTGTGTGTGTGTGCGTGTTAGTGTGTGTGTGTGTCTGTGTGTGTGGGTACGTGTTAGTGCGTGTGGGTATCTGTGTGTGTGGGTACGTGTTAGTGTGCGTGTGTTAGTGTGTGTGTGTGTGCGTACGTGTGTGTGTGTCTCTGTGTGTGTGTGTGTACGTGTTAGTGCGTGTGGGTACCTGTGTACGTGTTCGTGTGCGTGTGTGCGTGTTAGTGCGTGTGCGTCTGTGTGTGTTAGTGTACGTGTTAGTGTGCGTGTGTGTGTGCGTGTTAGTGTGTGTGTGTGCGTGTTAGTGTGTGCGTCTGTGTGTGTGTTTGTGTGTGTGTCCGTGTGTGTCTGTATGTGTGGGTACGTGTTAGTGTGTGCGTGTGTGTCTGTGTGTCTGTGTGTGTGTACGTGTTAGGGCGTGTTGGTATCTGTGTACGTGTTAGTGTGCGTGTGTGCGTGTTAGTGTACGTGTTAGTGTGCGTGTGTGTCTGTGTGTGTGTGGGTACGTGTGGGTGTGTGCGTGTTAGTGTGTGTGTGTGTACGTGTTAGTGTGTGTGTGTGGGTACGTGTTAGTGTGGGTGTGTACGTGTTAGTGTGTGTGTGTGTGCGTGTTAGTGTGTATGTGCGTGTGGGTACGTGTTAGTGTGTGTGTCTGTGTGTGTGTGTACGTGTTAGTGTGCGTGTGGGTGTGTGTGGGTACGTGTTAGTGTGTGTGTGGGTGGGTATCTGTGTGCGTGTGTGGGTATGTGTGTGTTCTTGTGTGGGTATGTGTGTGTGGGGGTATCTGTGTGTGTGTGTGTGTATCTGTGTGTGTGTGGGTATGTGTGTGTATGCGTGTTTGCTTGTGTGGGTATGTGTGCGTGTGTATCTGTGTGCATGTGTGGGTATGTGTGTGTGTGCGGGTGTGTGTTAGTGTGTGTGAGTATGTGTGTGTGGGTATCTGTGTGTGTGTTTGTGTGTGTGTGGGTATCTGTGTGTGTGTTTGTGTGTGGGTATCTGTGTGTGTATCTGTGTGTGTGTGTTAGTGTGTGTATGTGTGTGTGTTTGTGTGTGTGTGTGTATCTGTGTGTGTGGGTATCTGTGTGTGTGAGTATGTGTGTGTGTGCGGGAGTGTGTGTGTGTGTATGTGTGTGTGTGTGGGTATCTGTGTGTGTGTGTGTATCTGTGTGTGTGTGTGTATCTGTGTGTGTGGTGGGGAGCGGTAGTGCTGTGGTCAGCACACTGCACTACGATTCCCGCTCACGGCCAACACCGGTGACGATTATCTGAACCGGTCCTGGGCCTCCCCTAGGTCGACTCAGCCTCAAACGAGTACCCGGTGCTGTGTAGTAAACATCGCCACTGGGGAGACAAAGGCGGTCGGGCGTGGTGCTGACCACCCACCCCCTCGTGTACCGTGCCGGCCTTCATAGGTGCTGCTCGCTAACAGCACTTGCCCCATCAGTCTGTTAAGGCTACACGGGGGATCTTTGTCTGTCGTGTGTGGTTAGACACGTGAGAATAGTGGGGTGTGAGCGTATGTGTGAGTGTGTGGGTGGGTAAGTGTGTGTGTGTATCAGTGTGTGAGTGGGTGTGTGTGTGTGTATCAGTGTGTGAGTGGATAAGTGTGTGTGTGTCAATGTGTGAGTGTGTGGGTGGGTAAGTGTGTGTGTGTGTCAGTGTGTGAGTGGGTAAGTGTGTGTGTGTATCAGTGTGTGAGTGGATAAGTGTGTGTGTGTCAATGTGTGAGTGTGTGGGTGGGTAAGTGTGTGTGTGTGTATCAGTGTGTGGGTGGGTGTGTGTATTGTGCATACCGGTGTATGTGTGTGAGTGGGTAAGTGTGTGTGCGTATCGGTGTGTGAGTGGGTAAGTGTGTGTGTGTGTTGTGCATACCGGTGTATGGGTGTGAGTGGGTAAGTGTGTGTTGTGTTATACCGGTGTATGTGTGTGAGTAAGTGTGTGTGTGCGTATCGGTGTATGTGTGTGAGTGTGTGTGTGTTGTGTTATATCGGTGTATGTGTGTGAGTGGGTAAGTGTGTGTGTGTTGTGCATAACGGTGTATGTGTGTGAGTGTGTGTATAACGGTGTATGTGTGTGAGTAAGTGTGTGTGTGCGTATCGGTGTATGTGTGTGAGTGGGTAAGTGTGTGTGTTGTGTTATATCGGTGTATGTGTGTGAGTGAGTAAGTGTGTGTGTGTGCATAACGGTGTATGTGTGTGTGTGCATATCGGTGTATGTGTGTGAGTAAGTGTGTGTGTGCGTATCGGTGTATGTGTGTGAGTGGGTAAGTGTGTGTGTTGTGTTATATCGGTGTATGTGTGTGAGTGGGTGTGTGTGTGCATATCGGTGTATGTGTGTGAGTGGGTAAGTGTGTGTGTGTATATCGGTATATGTGTGTGAGTAAGTGTGTGTGTGTCGGTGTATGTGTGTGAGTGGGTAAGTGTGTGTGTGCATATCGGTGTATGGGTGTGAGTAAGTGTGTGCATATCGGTGTATGTGTGTGAGTGGGTAAGTGTGTGTGTGTATATCGGTGTGTGTGTGTATATCGGTGTATGTGTGTGAGTGTGTGCGTATCGGTGTATGTGTGCGAGTGGGTAAGTGTGTGTGTGTGTGTATATCGGTGTATGTGTGTGAGTAAGTGTGTGCGTATCGGTGTATGTGTGCGAGTGGGTAAGTGTGTGTGTGTGTGTATATCGGTGTGTGTGTGGTAGTGTGCATGTGTGTGCGGTGTGTGTACAGTATATGAGTGGGTGTGTGTTTGTGTGTTAGATAATGTCTACGTGTAGGTATGTGCGTGGGAGCGGTGGCGCAACGGTTAGCGCTGCGCTGCGAACCCGGCGACCCGAGTTCGATTCCCGCTCGCGGCCAACACCCGCGACGATTATCCGAACCGGTCCTGAGCCTCCCCTAGGTCGACTCAGCCTGAAACGAGTACCCGGTGCGGTGCGCAAACATCGCACCACCGGGGAGACAAAGGCGGCCGGGCGTGGTGCCACCCACCCACCCCCTCGTGTGCCGTGCCGGCCTTCATAGGTGCTGCTGCTACTTGCTACGTGGGTGAACTTTGACTCATCTCAGGCAGCCTACAACGCCTGGGTCTGCCCTGTGACCTTGCCAGCAACGAGACTTCTTGAGCCCTTCCTGGCGTGGCAGCCTCAACATGCACCCAGCCTGGCACGCGCGTGCGTCACGGCCCAGTGGACATGCCCTCCTTGCACCCACGCTGGGCCCAATGCTGCGGCAATGTTGGGTCCACGTTGGGTCGACGGCGGGCCGACGTCGGACCGACGTAGGGTCAACGTCGGGACGACGTCGGGACAATGTTGGATGAACGTCGGACCAGCGTTGGGTGAACGTCGATCCAACGTCGTACCAACGTTGGCGCCAACGTCGGACCATCGTTGAGAAAATGTCGGGCCAATGTTGGGTGAACGTTGGACCAGCGTTGGGCTAACGTCGATCCAACGTCGGACCAGCGTTGGGAAAAACGTCGGGCCAATGTTGGGTGAACGTCCGACCAGCGTTGGGTGAACGTCAGGCCAATGTTGCCACGGTCCATTCTTAACCAGTGCGTGCTGTCACTCTGTCAGCAGCAGCAGCAGCAGCGGGGGGCTTTGAAGGAGCTGCCGACCAATGGGGAAGGAGGATGAGCTGTGGAGAGCCGTGCAGAGCGGAGACGCGGCGAGCCTCAGACGCCTCCTGCTGAAGCACCCGGAGGCCAAGAGCCGTGAGTAGAGCCAGAGAGCCACAGAGGGCGAGAGAGAGAGACTTTTAAACATACTCTTAGTCTTAGCGTTTTTTCGGTAAAGTCACGTAGGTAAAAAATTAACCCGTAAAAACAAAGTTTTTCACTATAAATCCTTTATATGAGTGGCATCGGTTTTATTTTATTATTCATTTCTGTTTTTCTTGAGTAAGAGTTTCATTTTGATCACATTGGTATTTTAAATTAAATATGAATTTTTTTTTCCTAAAAAGTGGCAAATTTTGGGGGAAAAAATTTCACGAAAATAAATTGTCACGCACAACGAGTCTGTGTGCAAAATGTCAGCACGATTGGATCACGGGAAGTGGGTTAAAAAACGACCGAAAGATTTGCACGGTCGTAAGCAAGCAAGCACGCAAGCAAGCAAGCGAACTTAATATAAATGATTTAAAAATAAAATTAAAATAAAAAAAGTAATAATAGAAATAAAATAATAAAAATCACGACGTTTCGGAGGCAACGCAAGTCTCCGTCATCAGGTGGGACCGTCACAGCCAGATTTGCTGCGTCAAGTGAGGCAGAGATTCCAAGATACAAGTTCTTAAATACAAGTAAAGGGGGAGGAGGGGGGAGGGGCTTATCTGAATGTGGTAGCCAATGAATGGAACGTATCGGGAGGGGGAGGCGGGGCTAAGAGAGAACAAAAGGTGCACGTGCACCTGTTTGTGCACGTGCTAGAAGAGAACGAAAATGCCCATGTTGTTGTTTTTACCCAATTATGGCTGACAATCAAATACAAAAAAGGAGAGTACTGTTAAACACTGGGGATGTCAACACTCGGTAAAGTACTTCTATCGCTCTTGACTTGAAGCTTTCGTGACTCCGGGAATCCAAACTCTTTGGGTCTTTGGTAAAGTCACGTGGCTAGAAAACTGATAGATCAGAAACACAACAAGCCATCGTCCTCAGGTGACACAATACAGCAGGCGGACTGCTGAGGCAAGAGGAAATGTAAACATTATCTAACACGATAATAGTTTTTTTTCCTTTTATCTGGCAACAAAACTGACAGTTTTGTTGCCAGATAAAAGGGTAAAAAACCAATTACACTGGTCAACACACTTTTTCTGGCATAAGGTATTCCAACGGTTTTAAGGTAATTTTGGGGTGCTGATTCCAAATCTGGCATCCGTTTTTGTCTATCACATCAGGTTTTTGAGATATCAAATATTGCATTTTCAATAAAAACTGCAGAAGAAAAATATTAAATAAATGTGGATATCTACATAAAATGATATTATAAACACACTATCCTAAAAATACAGCACCATATTTTAACACTAAAGCAGTCACTGACTCGCAACAACTTGCAATCATAAGTGACAGAGTTAATTTCGGGTAAAATCAATGAAAATGGGGTATGCCGATAGCATAAAAATGAGATGTGATAGAGCAAATCTGAGATCAGATTTGGAATCAGCACCCTGAAATTAGTCTAAAACAGCTGCAAAAGTCCAGGGCAGAAACAAGTATAACCCGTAAAAACAAAGTTTTTCACTATAAATCCTTCATATGCGTGGCAGCTAGAGTCCTCTCGTCCTCTGGCTTGAGATGGCTGCCACCTATGGGTCAGATGATTGCATTGCACCATTAAGCAATTGGTAATTAAATATAATATTTTAGTCCTAAAAAGTGTAAAATTTTGGAAAAAAATTTTCACGAACATTAATTGTCACGCACAACGAGTCTGTGTGGAAAATGTCAGCTCGATTGGATCACGGGAAGTGGGTTAAAAAACGACCAAAAGATTTGCACGGTCCTAAGCAAGCAAGCGAACTTAATATAAAGGATTAAAAAAAAAATTTGTTGACCAGTGTCATCTAACACGTCAACTCTTCGCCTCAGCGGGCCGCCTGCTGTATCGTGTCACCTGAGGACGATGGCTTGTTGTGTTGCTGCTGCCGTCGAGACGTCGTGCTCGATTGTTTTTCTACCGGCGTCACTTTACCGAAACATTTTCTTGGTTCTTTCAGTAAAGTCACGTAGAAGGGAAATAATAAAATAATAAAAATAAAACATAATAAAATAATTCTCACGACGTGAGAGTCACGTAGAAGAGAAATAATAAAATAATAAAAATAAAACATAATAAAATAATTCTCACGTCGTGAGAAATAATTCTCACGTCGTTATGTTTATTTATATTACCGAAAGAACCAAGAAGACAAAGTCGCCAGCAACAACAGATGACACAAACACAATAGAAACACGCGCTGTGGCACTGCACGCGCCACGCACAACACCCAGACGTCACGTGGTGGTGGTGGTGGTCGTGGCGCACGCCAGGCCCGACGGGCGAGCACGTGTGAAGGGGGCAAGGCAGAGGTCGCAAACGGGTTTTGATTCCTTACCCTACCCGTACCCGGCCGCACCAGGGTCGGGTACGGGTATCGGGTACCCGATTGCGACCTCTGGGATGAAGCTATGTTGCAGGCGCGGGTGGGTTGATTCTAGGAACTTGAATTGTGAGAAGAGACAAGACGTTGGGAAATGAGTGACAAACGGTTACTCACCAGTGACTCACGGCCTACCCGTACCCGGCCGCACCAGGGTCGCAAACGGGTACCCGTACCCGGCCGGGTACGGGTAGCCGGGTATCGGGTAAGGTACGGGTATCGGGTACCCGGTTGCGGCCTCTGGGGCAAGGAGGGTGCCGGTCACGCCGGTACAGAGAGGGGCCTTTCCCGGCCCCCCAGCGTTCGGAGAAGACGCGGGGCGCATCATCGGCACGTGAGGGGTCCGCGTGCTCCAGCCGGAGCCGCGCCTCGAGCAGGCCCCTGAACACTGCCAGCACCACAGAGCAGCCGTCAGTGTCGCCTTGCAGCACCTCTTTCCTCGTCTTGTACACCGCCATGTTCGCTTGGGCGCAGACGAATTTGGTGAGATCATGGCGCTTGTTAGCCAGAGAGAGAGAGCGAGAGGGGGGGGGGACATTAAGGAAAGCATTTAAAACAAAAACACGAAATGATGAACGAAGCAAAGTGCCGACTACACCGAGCATCTTCTTGTTTCCTCTGATCGTAAAAAGAGAGAGAGAGAGAACGCGAGAGAGAGAGGGCGAGAGAGAGCACGAGAGAGAAAGTGAGCGAGAGAGCAGAACCAGGCTGGGCCTGGCTGTTGGAACGGGACCTCCTTTGTGGTTATTGGCAGAGGTGGGCAACATCTAAATAATAATACAGCCGTAATAGCATCGTCATAGTTGTGGTATGTTTGGTGTTCGTGCCGTTGTTGTTATAAATCATAACTCAAATGTTTAATTGTGCATCCCATCCTAGGATCCTCAATTGTGCAGTGCATGAAAAGCAGTGACGTGAAGAACAGGGAAGGCCACTTTAAAGAGATAACTTTCGAGAGATGGGTTTAAAGAAATGGGTTTAAAGAGTTGATTTTAAAGAGATGAGTTTAAAGAGATGGGTTTATAGAGATTATTTTAAGAGATTATTTTAATAAGATGACTTTAAATAGTTGATTTTAAAAATATGGGTTTAAAGAGATTACTTTAAAGAGTTGATTTTAAAGACATGGGTTTTACAGAGATGACTTTAAAGAGATATGTTTAAAGAAATGGGTTTCAAGAGATGGGTTTATAGACATGACTTTAAAGAAATGGGTTTCAAGAGATGGGTTTAAAGAGATGACTTTATAGAGATGGGTGTTCAAGGCAGAGTAGTGTAGGTTATGGAGCGGCAGGCTGTCCCACAGGAAGGTGCTGTATGGTGCTAAACATACTCCGATGTCGCGATGTACATTCCCAAACGAGAACATCATTTGCGATGTACGTGATGTTTAGTACATTATTTTGAAAGATAACAACTTAAGCTATTCTAAAATAACTGTGTATTGTTGTTGTTGTTTTTAGTTTGTTGTCCTTCTCCCACTCCGATTATCACGGTTGGCTACGTACAGTGCGAAAGAAGTTAAAAATACATGCAAACTACTATACACTACTATATACTACACTATACACTACACTACTATACAATACACTACACGATACATTCCACTACTACACTATTATACACTACTATAGACTACAATACACTACTATACACTACTATACACTACACTACTATACACTACTATACACTACAATACACTATACACTACACTATCATACACTACACTACTATGCACTACAATACACTATACACTACACTATACATTCCACTACTACACTACTATACACTACACTACAATACACTATACACTACACTAGACATTCCACTACGACACTATTATACACTACACTATACACTACAATACATTATACACTACTATACATTCCACTACTACACTATACACTACACTATACACTACACTACTATACACTACACTATACACTACACTGTACACTACTATACACTACACTGCTATACAATACACTACTATACACTACACTATTATACAATAAACTATACACTACACTATACACTACACTATATACTACACTACACTGTACACTACACTACTATACACTACACTATACACTACACTATACACTACACCATACACTACACTATACACTTCTATATACTACACTACACTATATACTACACTACACTATATACTACACTATACACTACACTATACACTACACTATACACTTCTATATACTACACTACACTATATACTACACTACACTACATACTACACTATACACTACACTATATACTACACTACTATACACTACACTATAAACTACACTATACACTACGCCGTTATTAGGAAGCCACTGGAGCTATGCATTTGTAAATCATAATTTCTTTAGAGCTGCGTTTTGTGTTTAGTTTATTTTCCTCCTCCATCCACACTTCCAAATAGCACGTTTGGTGAGATGTTAACTACCTCGCCTGGTATACAGGAGGTCGTGGGTTCGATCTCCAACCATGACGCCTGCTGTATATTTGAAATTTGCGTGTCTCTCTCTCTCATCATCATCACGGTGGCTAGGAGATGTTAACTACCTCGCCTGGTATACAGGAGGTCGTGGGTTCGATCTCCAACCATGACGCCTGCTGCTGTATATTTGAAATTTGCGTGTCTCTCTCTCTCATCATCACCACGGTGGATAGGAGATGTTAACTACCTCGCCTGGTATACAGGAGGTCGTGGACTACCAATGTCTGCAGCCAGGATCAATCGATGACAATCCTATTACCTGCAGATGTTTAACAGATGAGATGCGTTGCACCGTCAATTCCTCCTGCTTGATAATTAATAATTCTCTTGTCCGTGTGCATCTGTGCAGATAGTTTTTTTTTGTTGTTGCGGTTAAGCCATAGTCCCCACACACCGCTCGTATCAATGCGGATAAGAGGAGCGGCTACCCACTACTCTGTAGAGTAACATCGGTATAAACGCTTGTTACAACATAAACAGCGCATTGAAAACGCATTCTATTTCATGTACCGTTTACAAAGTGTGTTCACAAATCCACACTGAGACACACGATGATTGACAGAGGGGTGTACATCGTTTTTTCTATAGTGTATTTAAATAAAGGTACTGCAGGTAAGTAGTTTTAAAGGCATCGTTTAACAAGACAACACTTGCCACCATCCTTCAAACCGATTGGTGAAAAAGAGCAAAATGTTTGTTGACATTATCATGTAATGTTTATACTGGTAGGAACCCTCTGGTTCCACCAGCCCACAGGGGATTATTGTGTCCGTCCGTCGTGCAGGGAGGGGCTGGGTGGGGAGGAAGGGGCTGGATGGGGAGGGTGGGGCTGGGTGGGGAGGGTGGGTAGGGGCTGGGTGGGGAGGGGTGGGGCTGGGTGGGGAGGGGCTGGTCACCCCGTGGTGCCCTTATAAAACTCAACGTTTAACCTACTCACGCCGGCTTGTGCCCGCCCTCACAGTCGGGCATATTTGCGGAATACACCACGCCGCCGTTGACCCTGCAGGCCATTGACCGAGCAACCCGACGTTCCTACCAGCTCCCTCCGCAGGAGGAATGTGTTCATGTAATGTTTACGCGAGAGCCGGGGGGCTTATGGGACCCCGGGGTCCCGCCATGAGGTTCAGTTGTTCAAGCGAGACCTTCTGGGTCTCATCGGGCAGAGTTTGGCAAGCGAATTCCTCGCCGGGTCAGCCGGACTTTACGAAGACTGCGGTAACCCCCCCTAACCCCCAATCGGTATTGCCAGGCTATGGTCGGTGGCTTTGTCGTCGTCGTCGTTATTCGGAGTTGCCTCTGATCCAGCGACGGTGGAGGCAGCAGCGATGGTTTGGTGGATAGCTACGAGAACAAAGATGCTCCCCCCAACCCCCAGTGTAGCCTGGGACAGGCTTTCATCTTCTTGTTGGTTCTTTCGGTAAAGTCACGTAGAAGGGAAGTAATAAAATAATAAAAATAAAACATAATAAAATAAGAATTATTTTATAAAAGAATAAAAATAAAACATAATAAGAAAAGAATACATTTATTATGTTTTATTTTTATTATTTTATTATGTTTTATTTTTATTATTTTATTATTTCCCTTCTACGTGACTTTACCGAAAGAACCAGGAAGATACACTATAATTGTAACAAATTGCCACGTTTTGTTTACGTGACAAACCCTCACTAATTGGCTGTGTCGGGTGGTGGCAGATTTAACGACACATTTATATTTACACAAAGCTTTAAATCGAAACTGAAACCGGCTGTAGGGGCAAGTGCTGTTAGCGAGTAGCAGCAGCACCGATGAAGGTCGGAACGGCACACGAGGGGGTGGGTGGGTGGCCAGCACCACGCCCGGCCGCCTTTGTATTCCCAGTGGCGATGTTTGCTACACACCGCGCCAGGTACTCATTTGAGGCTGAGTCGACCTAGGGGAGGCCCACGACCGGTTCAGATAATCGTCATCGGTGTTGGTGTTGGTGGCCGTGAGTGGGAATCGAACTCGGGTAGCTGGGTTCATAGCGCAGCGGCGCTAACCACTAACACACAGACACACATACACACACACAGACACACACACACAGACACACACATAGACACGCACACAAAGACACACAGACACACACATACACACACACAGACACACACACACAGACACACACACAGACACACACACACACAGATACACACACACACAGACACACACAGACACACACACACACAGACACACACACAGACACACACATAGGCACACAGACACAGACACACACACAGACACACACACACAGACACACACACAGACAAACACACAGACACACACACACAGACACACACACAGACACACAGACACACACACACATACAGACACACACACAGACACACACACAGACACACACAGACACACACACATACACACACAGACACACACAGACACACACACACACACAGACACACACATAGACACGCACACAAAGACACACAGACACACACATACACACACACAGACTCACACAGACACACACACAGACACACACACACAGACACACACACAGACACTCACACACACAGACACACACACAGACACACACACAGACACACACACAGACACACACACAGACACACAGACACACACACACAGACACACACAGACAGACACACACACAGACACACACACACACAGACACAGACACACACACAGATACACACACACACAGACACACACAGACACACACACACACAGACACACACACAGACACACACACAGACACACAGACACAGACACACACACAGACACACACACACAGACACACACACAGACAAACACACACACACAGACACACACAGACACACACACAGACACACACACACACACAGACACAGACACACACACAGATACACACACACACAGACACACACAGACACACACACACACAGACACACACACAGACACACACACAGACACACAGACACAGACACACACACAGACACACACACAGACAAACACACACAGACACACACACAGACACACAGACACACACACAGACACACACACACATACAGACACACACACAGACACACACACATACACACACACATACACACACAGACACACACAGACACACACACACAGACACACACACAGACACACACACAGACACACACACACACAGACACACACACAGACACACACACAGACACACAGACACACACACAGACACACACACAGACACACACACATACACACACACAGACACACACACACACATACACACACACAGACACACACAGACACACACACAGACACACACACACAGACACTCACACACAGACACACACACATACACACAGACACACACACATACACACACACAGACACACACACAGACACACACACAGACACACACACACACAGACACACACACAGACACACACACATACACACACATACACACACACAGACACACACACAGACACACACACAGACACACACACAGACACACACACAGACACACACACAGACACACAGACACACACACACAGACAGACACACACACAGACACACACACAGACACATACACACACACAGACACACACACAGACACACACACACACAGACACACACACACAAATATTGGTTAACAACTTGGTGTTTGTTGCTAGTGTCTGGCAGCGTGCTCTGGGTAACAAGCCCCTGCATGCATGGGTATGGAGAGCGGTGGCCCGGTCAACTTCTTTCGCACCGTACGTACGTTGGAACTTATTCACATTCTTAGTTTTTTTCCGGTAAAGTCACGTAGGTAAAAATTAAAATTAATAAAATAAAAATAAAATAAAAATCACGACGTTTCGGAGGCAACACAAGCTTCCGTCTTCAGGTGGAACCGTCACGGCACGCTTGCTGTATCAGGTAAATGAGAGATTTCAAGAGATCCTACCCCTTATTTATACTGGTTGAGGGGGGGGGGCAGGACAGGCCCCCTTTTTATTATTATGGTAACGTTGGTGCGGCTTGAGACTATGGCTAGTCTACATAACAAAGGACTGAGCCTTTGTTACGTAGACTGGCTGAGAGGGGGGGGGGTGCCATAGTTGTTAAAGTGCAACTGCTGCTAATGAGACCGAGCCTCTGCCATGTAGATGGTAAAAGCACAAAAGCAGGTCAGGAAGAAACAGCCTCCTGCTGTGTTGCTTGGTGGGTAAAACTTATAGCAGGAAACCAGTTGGAACTTCTTTCGCACCGTACGTAGCCAACCTGGCGACCCGGGTTCGATTCCCGCCCACGGCGAACGTCGCTGACGATCATCAGAACCGAGGTCCTGGGCCTCCCCTAGGTCGACTCAGCCTGAAATTAGTACCTGGTGCGGTGTGTAAACATCGCCATTGGGGAGACAAAGGCGGCCGGGCGTGGTGCTGGCCACCCACCCCCTCGTGTGCCGTGCCGGCCTTCATAGGTGCTCGCTAACAGCACTTGCCCCTACAGTCTGTTAAGGCTACACGGGGGATCTTTGTGTATGTGTGTGTATGTGTGTGTATGTGTGTGTGTGTATGTGTGTGTGTCTGTGCGTGTGTCTGTGCGTGTGTCTGTGTGTGTGTGTGTATGTGTGTGTGTCTGTCTGTGTGTATGTGTGTCTGTGTGTGTGTATGTGTGTCTGTGTGTGTGTATGTGTGTCTCTGTGTGTGTATGTGTGTCTCTGTGTGTGTATGTGTATGTGTGTCTGTGTATGTATGTGTGTCTGTGTATGTATGTGTGTGTGTATGTGTGTCTGTGTGTGTGTATGTGTGTGTGTGTCTCTGTGTGTGTATGTGTGTATGTGTGTGTGTGTGACAAGCCAGGCAAGGTGAGACCACATCATTCACTTGCAGCCTCAGGACCTGGGGGGGGGAGGTGCAGGAGGGTTCCAGTGAGCGAGCAGTGGCTCATGGCTCGCGGTTTGACAGCTCTCACACGCACATGTGTGTATGTGTGTGTGTCTGTGTGTGTCTGTGTGTGTGTACGTGTGTGTGTACGTGTTTGTGTATGTGTGTGTTTGTCTGTGTGTGTATGTGTATGTATGTCTGTGTGTGTTTGTGTGTGTGTATGTGTGTGTTTGTGTGTGTATGTCTGTGTGTGTTTGTGTGTGTATGTCTGTGTGTGTCTGTGTGTGTATGTGTGTGTATGTCTGTGTGTGTTTGTGTGTGTGTATGTGTGTGTATGTCTGTGTGTGTTTGTGTGTGTCTGTGTGTGTATCTGTGTGTGTCTGTGTGTGTATGTGTGTGTGTTTGTGTGTGTATGTCTGTGTGTGTTTATGTGTGTGTTTGTGTGTGTGTTTGTGTGTGTGTTTCTGTGTGTCTGTGTGTGTTTGTGTGTGTGTATGTCTGCGTGTGTTTGTGTGTGTATGTGTGTTTGTGTGTGTATGTGTGTGTGTATGTCTGTGTGTGTATGTCTGTGTGTGTGTGTTTGTGTGTGTGTGTATGTGTGTGTGTATGTGTCTGTGTGTGTATGTGTGTTTGTGTGTATGTATGTGTGTGTGTCTGTGTGTGTATGTGTGTTTTTTAGAGTGGGGAACGGTGGCGCAGTGGTTAGCGAATTGTTAAATGCGCACACGTGTTCACTTTTACCACACACACATTCACACTACACACTTACACTCACACATCACACACAAACTACACACCACACACTCACACACACTACACACACACCACGCACACCACACACTCACACACCACACACTCACACACCACACACAAACCACACACCACACACACCACACACACCACACTCACACACCACACACTACACTCACACCACACACACCACACACATACCACACTTACACACCACACACTACACTCACACCACACACACCACACAACACACCACACACACCACACTCACACACCACACACACACACCACACAACACACCACACACACCACACTCACACACCACACTCACACACACCACACACACCACACACACCACACACACATCACACTCACACACCACACACACACACCACACACACCACACACACACCACACACACCACACACACACCACACAAACATTCACACCACACTCACACACACCACACTCACACACACACAACACACACCACACACACTAACACACAGACACACACACCACACACACCACACACACCACACACACACACACCACACACACACCACACACACCACACACACACCACACACACACCACACTCACACACACCACACACACACCACACACTACACTCACACACCACACACACACCCCACACAGTACACACACACACCACACACTCCACACACCCCACCCACCCACTGCTGCAGGTGTGAACTCAGCCTCCTAATCTCCGGGATCAAGGCTGGGTGACGTGGGGGTGACGTGGGGGGTGACGTCTCAACTCGAGAGCGGCTTGCTGCACGCCACAGATCGGTTATCTGGCCGCTTAACAACGAAGTTTCGCCATTCAATGCGACTAAACGCATCTTTTTGTATATTTCACCAGGTGTAAGCCCCCCCCTCCCCCCCACACTGAGCTCTCTTGTTTTTAGAAGCGATCACCTGGATATCACGATTGATTGCTCAACGAAGTTGGCGACTTATCATGATCATCATCATCACGTGGAAATGTGTAGCAGCGATCTTGATTTGAAGCTTTCGTGACTGCAGGAATCCATACTCTGTGGTTCTTTCGGTAAACTCACGTAGGTAGAAAATAAAAAATGTGTAGCAGCAGCAGCCAAATAGTTCGAAATGCCGTGATGTCGATTCTAAATGGGAGAGAGAGAGAGACACGCAAACTCCAAAAATGCAGCAGCAGGCGTCAGGATCACGATCGAACCCACGACCTCCTGTATACCAGGCGACGGAGTTAACATCTCCTAGCCACCGTGATGATGATGAGAGAGAGAGACGCAAACTCCAAAAATACAGCAGCAGGCGTCATGGTCGGGATTGAATCCACAACCTCCTGTAGACCAGGCGAGGTAGTTAACATCTCCTAGCCACCATTTGAACGGTCGCGTTTTGAGGCCATTCAAAATGGGCACTCGTGGTCACATTCACCACAGTGGTCATGGTGACACAGAGACACGGGGACATGGAGACACAGAGACACGGTGGTCACGGTGACACAGAGACACAGTGACACGGAGACACGGTGGTCACGGTGGTCACGGTGACATGGTGACACGGTGACACGGAGACAGGGATACACGATGGTCATGGTGACACAGAGACACGGTGGTCACGGTGGTCACGGTGGTCACGGTGACATGGTGACACGGAGACACGGTGACACGGAGACAGGGATACACGGTGGTCATGGTGACACAGAGACACGGGGACACGGAGACACGGAGACAGAGACACGGGGACATGGAGACACGGAGACACAAGGACACAGAGACACAGAGACACGGTGACACGGTGACATGGAGACAGAGACACGGTGACAGAGACACTGAGACACTGAAACACGGTGACACGGACACAGGGACACGGAGACACGGAGACTCCCGGTATTAGCAGTGACACCGCGTGGCCTCGGTGCCGCCTGCGGTCGCGATGGGCCGAGAGAGGCGGAGGTCAGCGTGGACCAAGCCGCGTCATCGCTGGCCTCGACTGACGCCCGCGGTGGCGTTGGCGCGCTGTGTGTGGCAACGTGGCGGTGTTGGTGGTGGTAGTGGTGGTGGTGGTCGTGGTGGTCGTGGTGGTGTTGGTGGTGGTCGTGGTGGTCGTGGTGGCGGTGTTGGTGGTGTTGGTGGTGCACCATTGTGGCAACGTGGCGGTGGTGGTGGCGGTGTTGGTGGTCGTGGTGGCGGTGGCGGTGTTGGTGGTGGTGGTCGTGGTGGTGTTGGTGGTGTTGGCGGTGTTGGTGGTGTTGGCGGTGTTGGTGGTGGTTCACCATTGTGCCAACGTGGCGGTGGTGGTGGCGGTGTTGGTGGTCGTGGTGGCGGTTGGCGGTGTTGGTTGTGGTGCACCATTGTGGCAACGTGGCGGTGATGGTGGCGGTGTTGGTGGCGGTGTTGGTGGTGGTGTTGGTGGTGGTGTTGGTGGTGTTGGTGGTCGTGGTGGTGGTGGTGGTGTTGGCGGTGTTGGTGGTCGTGTTGGCGGTGTTGGTGGCGGTGGCGGTGTTGGTGGTGGTGCACCATTGTGGCAACGTGGCGGTGTTGGCGGTGGCGGTGTTGGTGGTGGTGTTGGTGGTGTTGGTGGTGGTGGTGTTGGTGGTGGGTCACTGTTGTGGCAACGTGGCACCGGGGCCGTCCCAACTGTTGAACAAAGGGACGCCGCATTGCCGCGATCCATGGAGAGCCGTGGCGTTTAAAAAAGGCGCAGGGCTCTTTGTCCGCCTGACACGGCCATTGTGAACCTCTCGATGGACAAAGACAAACGCCCAGGACCCTGACATTAAACACGACCCAGGACGTCAACAATACTGGCTCAGTGTCTCTGACACGGCCATTGTGAACATCTCGATGGACAAAGACAGACGCCCAGGACCTTGACATTAAACACGACCCAGGACGTCAGCATTGCTGGATCTGTGTCTCTGGGGGCCTTCTGAGAGAGATTCCCAGAGCCAGGGCTTGAACCCAGGGTCTCAATGCTACTGGGGGTCACAGTGTCGCTTATCTCACGTGGACAACCATACTATTACACACAGACCGAGTTGTAATTAAAGTGGGTTTTCAAGTGCAGCGAGTGCACGGTCTAAGCCACGGTCACCAATTACTGCACACACAACAACAACAACAACAATATCCCATAAAAAGCAAATTCAGTCGCGCAGTTCATTTGAGGAATTTCCAGCTTTTTGGGGAATTGAGAAAAAAATTGCGGTTCAACAGAGGCGGCTCGGGAAGTGTGACCTTTGCTGTGTGGAGCAGAGGTCACCTGAAGAAGTTTGTCATCTCGGCGGTAGCTCTGTGGTGTCCGCTTCCGCGGGCCCTTCTCGGATAGCGGGTGGCTCAGCGGGATTTTTTTTCTCTTTCTCCGAACGGATTCTTCGTTCGGACGACGACGACGACGACGATGACGACGACGCGAGCACAATTGGGAAGAGCAATTTGTGGAAAAGACCGTTCGTTTCTCGTTGGTATTTGGCATAAAAGCTCACGATGGCGAAGCTTACAGTGCCGAGAAAAAGTTTGTGAACGCCCTCAGGATGTTCACATATTTGACATATTTCAAACCCAAAATGTGATTAGATCTTAATCTAAGTCCAAATAATGGATAGCCCGATTAAACAAATGACACGAAAACACGATATACTCTATAAGAATATGTTTGACCCCTTTCTGGTAAATAAAACAGTTGTGTTAAGATGTAAAAAAACTGAAGCCTTTTGCAAGGAATCATGTAACTGCATTAACCACACATACCCGTGGTGAACATGCAAACACAAAACATGCTCTGGCAGGTTATTCATTGCCTTTGAATCTGATTGATCGACACCAAACAGTTTGCTGTGGACCAATGATGGAGCTGCTCACCCCGAGCTTTCAATGTCCTGATAGTGCATTGTCTTTGTGCTGTTCGCCTTTTGGCATCCTCTGATCGAACACCGTTTGAAACGAGGCTCTAAAGAAAGCTGTCTCTGGTGTGGACCAATCAGTTTCAAAGACAATCTCCGTTAATATGAAAGGCAAAGCAGTGAATATGTGTGTCTGTTCAAAATGTTTAGCGTACTTCGCGACATGCAACAAACTGGAAATTTGCCATGTGGGTACTTTCCAGACTGTACACCATGCACAAATTATAAAAATACACTTTTTGGGGTGGGGGGGGGGTAGCTCAATAATACATATATTTTTTGCACGGCAAGTGAGCTGTGACGTCATATCTGTCACGTGACCCGCGCATGTGGAAGGGTAACGCGTTGTAGTGTAGCGGGTAGCGCGCTGCGCTACGAACCCGGCGACCCGAGTTCGATTCCCGCTCACGGCCACCAACGGTAACGATTATTTCAACTGGTCCTGGGCCTCCCCTAGGTCGACTCGGCCTCAAACGAGTAACTGGTGTGGTGTGTGAACATCGCCACTGGGGAGACAAAGGCGGCCGGGTGTGGTGAATCCAAGTCCCGGACGAAGCCGGGTAGTACAGCCAGTGCATCATATTATTATTACCAGATCATGTTTGTTTTGTTTGCATGTTCACCACAAGTATGTGTGGTTAACGCAGACATGATTCCTTACAAAAGGTTTCAGTTTGGTGTTTTAATAAATCAACACAACTGTTTTATTGCCAGAAAGGGTAAACCCTATTATTATATTTTGATACTAGCAAGGGAGGTTCCCACACGATACTCTTTCAACATTTATTCATCATCGCATTATTCTACATTCAATAACCAGGTGTGGAAAAATGTGCGAACCTTTTAGATTCAGTAGCTGGTGAAATCACGTGAGCAGCATGACTGCAGCTATGCGTTTCCTGTAACCCGTCGGTCAGTCTGTCTCACACATTGGATTTGAGGAATTTTAGCCCATTCCTCCTTACAGAACTCCTTCAAATCGGTGATGTTTGAGGGTTGCCTTGCATGGACAGCTTTCCACAACATTTCGATGGGGTTTAGGTGCCGAATTTGACCAGGCCATTGCAAAACGCGGACTTTCTTCTTCTGCAGCCATTCTTTTGTAGATCTGCTTCGTATGTTTATGATCATTGGCTTGCCGCAAGACCCACTTTCGGTTCAGCTTCAGCTCACGGACGGACGGATGGACGGCCTGACATTCTCTTCTCGAATCTTCTGATACAATGCAGAATTCGTGGTTGTGTCAATTATCGTGAGCGTCCAGGTCCTGTGGCAACCCCAAACCATCGCATTCCCACCACCACCACCACCGCCACCACCGCCACCACCACCACCATGCTTGACGCTTGAGACGAGGTTCTTCTGTTCGAAAGCAGTCTTTGGTTTTTCGCTAAACGTGACGTTTCTCATTGAAGTCAAAAGTTCTACCTTTCACTCGTCGGTGCAGGGAACATTGTTCCATATGTCTTGTGGATCATCAGTGTGCTATTTGGCGAACTTCAGATGAGCAGCAATGTTGTTTTTGGAGAGAGGTGGTGTTCTCCTTGCTTATCCTTCCATGAACACCGCTCTTGTTCAGTATTTTGCTGACAGTTGAGTCATGCACGTTCACATTGGCCACGGTGAGAGGGACCTGCAGATCTTCTTGGTTCTTTCGGTAAAGTCACGTAGAAGGGAAGTAATAAAATAATAAAAATAAAACATAATAAAACAATTCTCACCAGAATTGAGTGAGAATTGTTTTATTATGTTTTATTTTTATTATTTTATTATTTCCCTTCTACGTGACTTTACCGAAAGAACCAAGAAGATGAATCCCTGCAGTCACGAAAGCTTTAAATCGAAATTTGACCTGCAGATCCTTGGATGTTTCTCTGGGGTTCTTTGCGACTTCCTTGACGATTTTCTGGTTTGTTCTCGGAGAGAATTTGGTAGGACGACCGCTTCTGGGTTGAGTGACTGTGGTCTGGAGCTTTCTCCACTTGTAGACTATTTGTCTGAAAGTGGATTGGTGGAGCCCCAAATTGTTAGAAGTGGTTTTGTAACCCTTGCACGACTTGTTTCCACACGCACCTGTATGGTGAAGACCAAACTCACGAACTTTCTCTGATCTGTATATAGGGTGGGGCCTCCCAAACTCACCTCTGAATATCTCCATAATTATTTAAACACCCGATTTTAATTGTTCCCTTAATTGAGCTCATTAAACCGAGGGGTTCCCTTACTCTGTGACATTACCCTGAAGCTCGATTACTCATTGTTTGTTGAATCCATTCATCATTTTATTTCAAAAGGACACGGAATTGGTGAACATAAACCCGATTGGATATTTAAAAGACCAGGGCTTTCGATTCAAGAAGGCTATTGTGTTCTTGGTTCTTTCGGTAAAGTCACGTAGAAGGGAAGTAATAAAATAATAAAATTAAAAATAATAAAATAATTCTCACTATTCTCATTATTTTATTACTTCCCTTCTATACGTGACTTTACCGAAAGAACCAAGAAGATGAATCCCTGCAGTCACTAAAGCTTTAAATCGAAATTTAAGGCTATCGTGGTTCAAAAAAATGCGATGGGATTCCCATCGTCATCATTGACGAGGAGGGGGGGAGGGGTGGTTCACACACACTTTTACTCGGCACTGTAGAATGTTGGCGTGTGGATTTGCAAACAATTTCTTTTCAAAACCGCACTGCCACCAGCGCCACCACCACGCCCACCACTCCGGCCACGCCCAATGGTCGCGCTCCAGGGCAGCTGCCGTCCCTGTGCGGTTCGCGAAAATAAAAAATGGCGGGGTGGGTCGTGCTTTATTGATTGTTTACTTCACTAAACTACTTTCACCTCCAGTGAAAGCGTGCAGCGAGTCTGTAACGCGTGTGTGTATAATGCGTGTATGTGTGTTCATGTGCGTGTGTGTGTTGTAATGTGTGTATGTTCATGTGTTTGTAATGTGTGTATAATGGGTGTTCATGTGCGTGTGTGTGTTGTAATGTGTGTATGTTCATGTGTTTGTAATGTGTGTATAATGGGTGTTCATGTGCGTGTGTGTGTATGTTCATGTGTTTGTAATGTGTGTGCTGCGTGCCTGTGTGTTCATGTGTTTATAATGTGTATAATGGGTGTATGTGTGTTCATGTGTGTGTTTTGTAATGTGTGTATGTTCATGTTTTTGTAACGTGTGTGATGCGTGTATGTGTGTTGATGTGTGTGTGTTTTGTAATGTGTGTATGTTCATGTTTTTTGTAACGTGTGTGTGATGGTGTATGTGTGTTGATGTGTGTGTGTTTTGTAATGTGTGTATGTTCATTTGTTTGTAATGTGTGTGATGCATGTATGTGTGTTCATGTGCGTGTAATGTTCGTGATGTGTGTATGATGTGCGTGTATGATTTGTGTGTGTCCATGTGTCTGTGTGTGTCAAGGGGAGCGGTGGTGTAGCGGTTAGCGCGCTGCGCTATGAACCCGGCGACCCGGGTTCGATTCCCACTCACGGTGAACAACCAGTGACGATTATCTGAACCGGTCCTGGGCCTCCCCTAGGTCGACTCAGCCTTAAATAAGAACCTGGTGCGGTGTATGAACATCGCCACTGGGAAGACAAAGGCGGCCGGGCGTGGTGCTGGCCACCCACCCCCTCGTGTACTGTGCCGGCTTTCATAGGTGCTCGCTAACAGCACTTGCCCCAGCAGTCTGTAATAGGCTACGCGGGGGATCTTTGTCTTTGTTGCATGTGTTTGAGCGGTGGTGTTGTAGCGGTTAGCACGCTGCGCTACGAATCCGGCGACCCGAGTTCGATTCCCGCTCACGGCCAAACCAGTGGCTATTATCTGAATCGGTCATTTTTCTATTTGACCCCCAGGCATGAGTGTAGTTATTTCTCTCTGTGTGAGTCTATGGGTCTCTGTGTGAGTATGTGAGTCTGCGGGTCTCTGTGTGAGTATATGGGTCTATGTGTGGGTCTGTGGGTCTCTGTGCGAGTCTATGGGTCTCTGTGTGAGTCCGCGAGTCTGTGGCTCTCTGTCTGAGTCTATGGGTCTCTGTGTGAGTCTATGGGTCTCTGTGTGAGTCAATGTGTCTGTGTGAGTCTATGGGTCTCTGTTAGTCTATGGGTCTCTGTGTGAGTCTTTGTGCGTGTTTGTATGTTGAACTTATTTCACACCGTACATAACCAATTGTGCTAATCAGAGGTGCGGGAGGGGTGGGGGCAACAAGCTAAACACAACAACAACAACAACAACAAGCTAACACAACAACAACAAACCAAACACAACAACAACAAGAAGCAGTTATAAAGAAATTAGCTCGTCGCTCGTGACAATGCTTTAAAAGTGCATCGCTCCAGCGGCTTCCCAGCATTGGAAGAGAGAGCGTTCCAGACGGCCTCGTGGGTTTTGCTCTCTCACGCACCAGCGGCGGTGCTCAAGTCGCGAACACATTGGCACGCTGCGTTCGCGTCGCGAACATTCCTCATTGGCTGCGTCGGGGCGGTGGTAGGGGGTCTGTGACGCGCATTTAGACGATTTAGCCCAAGGGGTTAAAAAAAACACATTTATCTTGAATAGCAACGATTGACACAATATTCTCCACAACGCGGCTGACGAGCATTGCGTCGTTAACTTATTTGTTTCTTCTTCCTCTTTGCAGGCAAGAAGGGGACCACGAAACAGTCCAACGTCAACCTGCAGGACGACGATGGGTGAGTGGGCTCCGGCGTTTCGTCCGCCGTCGCCGTGGGCACAGCGTGACAGCGCCGTGAGAAACCCTCCACCGTCTGACGCGAACTCCTCCAGCGATGATTCATGCAGCCGGCGCGGCTGGTGCCCGGGGCTCGTTTGCGGATGCCGGCAGTTCGGATCCAACGGCCGCCCCGGTTATGACGGCGCTATCTGGTCATTTTTTTAAAATTTCTATTCAAAGCTTTCGTGACTGCAGGGATTCATCTTCGTGGTTCTTTCGGTAAAGTCACGTAGAAGGGAAGTAACAAAATAATAAAAATAAAACAATAAAATAATGTATTAAGATGTATTGACCATTTCGATTTAAAGCTTTCGTGACTGCAGGGATTCATCTTCTTGGTTCTTTCGGTAAAGTCACGTAGAAGGGAAGTTATAAAATAATAAAAATAAAACATAATAAAATAATTCTCACGACGTTTCGGCCACAACGCAAGCAGCCGTCCTCAGGTGAAATCAGACGCTGTCGCCTCGACAGACCTGGTTTCACCTGAGGACGGCTGCTTGCGTTGTGGCCGAAACGTCGTGAGAATTATTTTATTATGTTTTATCTGGTCATTACCACGCTATCTGGTTATTACCGCGCTATCCGGCAACGACCGAGGCATCGTTGAACAGCTTGGCGCGAGCGCTTGCCCATGAAGGCGGCGGCCGGTGTCACCACAAGGAATGTGTCCACGTCGGTCCGTGCCTGCCGTGGAAAATCAATCACGAATCAGATCTTCGGCTGCGGGGGGCGGGGGGCGGTGGGGGATAATATAACAACAAAATAATCCGATTATTTTCCCTATTCAATAATGATACGCAAAAAAAAGCATCGATGGCACCCGACGCGACGCTGCTGAACGCTCAACTACGTGGCCAAACAAATGAAATACGTCGAGATCTCAGCTCCGTTGATCTGGGGGGGCTCCTCCAGGCCGTGCTAGGAATGCACTCAGGAATGGTGACGGTCGTCATCTTGACATGCAAAGCACGCAGGGAATCCCGTTGCGTTGTTTGTTTCAGGCAGCTTGTTGCGTAGCTGTCAGAAATGTGATAGGGCGGCGCTGAAAGTCAACCTGAAGCCTTTATCTGTCATTTAGTTACAACTTTGATCGTGTGCTGATTGTTAATGTCCCCGTACCTCATGTGCCCTGACTTGTGGACCACCCTGTACCACAACAACAACCACAACAAGCCAATGTGTCCTGACTTCTGGGCCACCTGTACCACAACAACAACAACCCAATGTGTCCTGACTTGTGGGGCCACCCTGTATCACATCAACAACAACCACAACAACAACCCAATGTGCCCTGACTTCTGGACCACCCTGTACCACAACAACAACAACAACAACCCAATGTGCCCTGACTTCTGGACCACCCTGTACCACAACAACAACAACAACAACCCAATGTGCCCTGACTTCTGGACCCACCCTGTACCACAACAACAACAACCCAATGTGTCCTAACTTCTGGGCCATCCTGTACCACAACAACAACAACCGCAACAACCACAACAACAACAACAACGCAGTGTGCCCTGACTTCTGAACCCACCCTGTACCACAACAACAACAACCGCAACAACCACAACAACAACAACAACAACGCAGTGTTCCCTGACTTCTGGACCCACCCTGTATCACATCAACAACAACCACAACAACAACAACCACCACAACAACAACAACAACAACGCAGTGTGCCCTGACTTGTGGGCTGTTTGTTGTTGTCGTTGCAGGATGTCTCTGCTGCACCACGCCTGCCTCGGCGGCAGCGCGGACGTCGTGACCGCGCTGCTGGACGGACACTGCACCGTGGACATCAGTGACAGCAAAGGTAAAGGTAAAGGTGCGGGCAAGGGCGTGGCGGCGGTAGTGGTGGAGGTCAGAGCGCCGTGACCCGGCACCTGGGTTCGACTCCAGGTTCAAGTGGGGCCCAAGATGCTCGCTCGCTTATTCATCCGTTCACGGAACGTGTCTGCGTGCGGGTTCGACGTTGGGATGGCCACCCGAGTTCGATTCCCGATCGCCGGTCAATAACAGTGGCGGGCAAACTCTTTGGGTTTTATCGGTAAAGTCACGTAGGGTGAAAACGAAATAAAAAATGAAAACATCGAAATTAAATCACGACGTTTCGAAAGCAACACAAGCCTCCGTCATCGGGTGGAACTGCTCCAGCAAAATTACTGTAGCGAATAAAGAGAGATATGAGAGACACGTGGTTATATAGGGCAAGAGGGGGGGGGGTATCTCAACCGGTCCTGGGCCTCCCCTAGGTCGACTCAGCCTCAAAATGAGTACCTGGTGCGGTGCGTAAACATCGCCGTGCCGGCCTTCATAGGTGCCGCTGCTGCTGCTGGCTGACAGCACTTGCCCCAACAGTGTGTGGAGGCTACACGGGGGCTCTTTGTGTGCGTGTGTGTGTCAGGGCTGCGGCCCCTGCACTACGCGGCGTGGCAGGGCAGCGGCGACACGGTGCGGGCGCTGCTGAAGGCCGGCTCCTCGGTGAACCTCGCCTCGCACGAGCAGCGCACTCCGCTACACCTCGCCAGCCAGCACGGGCATCACCTCGCAGTGAGGGGCGCACGCACGCACGCACACACGCACGCAGACACACGCACGCAGACACACGCACGTAGACACACACACACACGCATGTACACGCAGACACACATGTACACACATGTACACACGCATGCACACACACGCACACACACACGCAGACACAAACACACACGCAGACACACACGCACACCCACACACACACACCCCCCCCACACACACCCCCCCACACACACCCCCACAGACACACCTACCCCCACACACCCACCCCCACACACATCCACACACACACACACACACCCCCACACACAAAGATCCCCCGTATAGCCTTAACAGACTGTAGGGGCAAGTGCTGTTTGCGAGCACCTATGAAGGCCGGCACGGCACACTAGGGGGTGGTGCCAGCACCACGCCCGACCGCCTTTGTCTCCCCAGTGGCGATGTTTACACACCGCACCAGGTACTCATTTGAGGCTGAGTCGACCTAGGGGAGGCCCAGGACCGGTTCAGATAATCGTCACTGGTGTTTGCTGTGAGCGGGAATCGAACCCGGGTCGCCAGGTTCGTAGTGCAGCGCGCTAACCGCTACACCACCGCTCCCACAAAGATAAAGATCCCCCGTATAGCCTTAACAGACTGTAGGGCAAGTGCTGTTAGCGAGCACCTATGAAGGCCAGAACGGCACACGAGGGGTGGGTGGCCAGTACCACGCCCGACCGCCTTTGTCTCCCTAGTGGCGATGTTTACACACCGCACCAGGTACTCATTTAAGGCTGAGTCGACCTAGGGAGGCCCAGGACCGGTTCAGATATTCGTCACCGGTGTTGGCCGTGAGCGAGAATCGAACCCGGGTCGCCAGGTTCATAGCGCAGCGCGCTAACCGCTACACTACCGCTCCCCACACCCCCACACACACACACACCCACTCACACACGCAGCACGTGCCCCTTTTCCACTGGCACACCCGAGCCGAGCCAGCGCGGTGTCCTCCGCGTCACCGGGGGTTGGTTGGTTCGTTCTAGACGATGGCCAAAGGCGTGGCCCCATTCCCTGGTCGACTTTTCCCACGTAACGCCAGTGGCCGAACGTGCTCTCACTTTCTTTCATCCTTAATCCCCATCACCGCATTTGCCAGGGGGCTTTCCTCACACGCCCATGCCAGAGGTCGCAACCGGGTACCCGATACCCGTACCCTACCCGATACCCGGCTACCCGTACCCGGGGGTACGGTACGGGTAGCCGTTTGCGATCCTGGTGCGGCCGGGTACGGGTACAGGTAAGGAATCAAAACCCGTTTGCGACCTCGGGCCCACGCACACGCCATGGGCCGCTCTGTCCGACCTCTTGACGGCCAATGTCCTCCGGACGAGGCCAAAGCGGCAGGAAAATCGGGCCGGGCCCGTTACGTTGCGGGTCGGAGCGACTCTGGCGGTCGCCTGATGATGCTGCTGGTCCGTGAAACGTCACAGCTACTCGAATTGTAAATGTTGTAGTGGGTTTACTGTCCAACACACAAGCGGGTGTGCTGAACTAGTATACTACACTATACACTACACTATACACTACACTATACACTACACTATACACTACACTATACACTACACTATACACTACTATACACTACACAACACACTACTATACACTACACACTACTATACACTACACACTACTACACACTACTATACACTACACTATACACTACACTATACACTACTATACACTACTACACTATACACTACACTATAATTGTCCTGAACTCGTGACGCATAGAAAGCGTGTAAAAAAATGTTTTAAAATATATAGTTTTAATTTTTTTATGATAGAATGTATTATTGTCATCAGTTTGACGTAAGTTTACCAAGTTTGCAGTCGATACCACATTGATAAGTGGGTTAAAATGAGTCGCAAGATTTGAGATACAACAACAACGACAGACAGAGTGATTCATAGAAAGCGTGTAAAGAACAAACACAAACCTAAACCCCGCCTCTTTCACGCACAACGCTTGTTGCGAACGGCCCCTAACCCCCCGGCGTTAAGCGAGGCAGGTCGTGGAGGAGTCCGCGCGGTCAACGTGGACGCCGCGGCTCGTGACCCGGTGACCTCCCTCCCCCCCTCCCTCCCGTCCGTCCCGTGCCAGGCGGAGGTCCTCCTGCAGCACGGGGGCCGAGCCGTGCGTCCGCGACGCCACCGGCAAGACGGCGCTCTCGCTCGCCTGCGAGTTCGGCAGACTCCAGGT
>MU249694.1:265396-283912 GCA_018977245.1 Lethenteron camtschaticum | reverse complement strand
GCTGTGGTGATTGTGGTCGTGGTTATATTGGTGATTGTGGCGGGTGTGGTGGTTGTGTTGATTATAGTTGTGGTGGTTGTGATTAATGTGGTAGTTGTGGTAGTTGTGGTAATTCTGGTGGTTGTGGTAATAGTAGTAGTGGTGGTGGTGGTGGTAATTGTGGTAGCTGTAGTGGTGGTTGTCTCACCCCAATGCAGCGCGACACTTCCAGCAGAATGTTCCCCTTGGGAGGGACTTTCTTGTACATCCCACTGCCTCCGATAAACACCACTGAGATCACACCACCGCCACCACCATCATCATCATTCTGTTCCGATAAACACCACTTTGATAATATCATCATCCCATTGTCTCCGATAAACATCATTGTGTTCCCATCACCACTATCAACGCAAGACGCCATTCGCCACTAAGTGGCAATGACGTCACCACGGCGCTTGTCCAAGGCCGATGCACTCCAAGGCCACGTGACGTGTCGAAGGCTCGCTGATAGGTCACGTGACAGACGCAGGTGCCATGGCTTCACTGCTTGAGATGACTGACAGATGCACCACCTATGCTACCCACTGTGCCAACTTGCTACATTTTAGCCGCCCGGCGCTCCGCTCGTTGTTGTGAGCATCGTTCCGCTACTCTGCCCTCCATTATTGCTGGAGGGCGACTGCCTCCAACTGCGCAGTAGCGTCCTTCACGAGCCTCCTCCATAGAGGCCGATCTTGACACCGCTGGTATCGGTTATCAGTCAATCTCTTCTGTAGCCCGTGCCGCTCCTCGCATGATAAGAGGAGCTCACCTATAGGACTTTCAACGATTTGTGAGCTCCTCACAATCCAGCCAAGTTAAACCCAGGATGAATCGTAGGCAGGCCAGCCTAAATGTTTGTAACTGGAGCAGATGTCCCATTAGAGGGCTCCACGTTTCGCAAGCATAGAGAAGGGAGGGCATGACTGTGATCGAGAAGACTCAAAGCTTCATGTGGAACGACAGGCCAGGTAGCTTCCACACAGCGTTACGCAGCCGATTAAAGGATGACATCACCACCACCATCACCGCCATCATTATCATCTCACTCCCTCCGATTATCATCATTATCGCCACCATCATCATTATCGCCACCAGGGACCCACCCAGCGCCACCACCATGAGCACTGCGGGAACTCCGAACGCCAGAGCGAAGCAGTCCTGGTTGAAACACTGCGTGCCTGGGACGCGGGGACATGGACAGGGGGACACGGGGACAGGGAGACACAGAGACATGGGGACACAGAGACATGGGGATGCGGGGACACGCAGACAGGGGGACACAGAGACATGGGGATGCGGGGACACGCAGACAGGGGGACACAGAGACATGGGGATGCGGGGACACGCAGACAGGGGGACACAGAGACATGGGGATGCGGGGACACGGAGACAGGGGGACACAGAGACATGGGGATGCGGGGACACGGGACAGGGGGACACAGAGACATGGGGATGCGGGGACACGGGGACAGGGGGACACAGAGACATGGGGATGCGGGGACACGGGGACAGGGGACACAGAGACATGGGGATGCGGGGACACGGGGACAGGGGACACAGAGACATGGGGATGCGGGGACACGGGGACAGGGGACACAGAGACATGGGGATGCGGGGACACGCGGACAGGGGGACACAGAGACATGGGGATGCGGGGACACGCGGACAGGGGACACAGAGACATGGGGATGCGGGGACACGCGGACAGGGGGACACAGAGACATGGGGATGCGGGGACACGCGGACAGGGGGACACAGAGACATGGGGATGCGGGGACACGCGGACAGGGGGACACAGAGACATGGGGATGCGGGGACACGCGGACAGGGGGACACAGAGACATGGGGATGCGGGGACACGCGGACAGGGGGACACAGAGACATGGGGATGCGGGGACACGGGGACAGGGGACACAGAGACATGGGGATGCGGGGACACGGGGACAGGGGGACACAGAGACATGGGGATGCGGGGACACGGGGACAGGGGGACACAGAGACATGGGGATGCGGGGACACGGGGAAGACAGGGACAGGGGAGACACAGCGACAGGGAGAGACAGACGCTGATTAATACGTTGTTATTTGGCGGGAGACTGCCCACGGCTAGACTCTCACCGCACTCTGTCGATTCGTCTCACGCTTGCGCTCGTTTGCAGTGCATTGCCTCGCTGAGTCTCAAGATTCGTTTTCAGGAGGGTCATGCCGAATTTGTCGGCAGTGGGGAGGCGATGTCGCTGCTGCTGCTGTTGCTGCTGCTGCTGCGTGATCCTGGCAGAGTGATGAGCATGAGATTTGTCAGCAGTCGGTTGTGGCCTGGCCAATAGCAGTTCCACTGTATGTGTGGGTTCAGCTATGAGAGGGAAACTGGAGAACCATTGAGGGTAGAACATACAAACTCCACACTCACTCATTCACTCACACTCTCACACTCTCACACTGACACTCACTCATGTATTCACACTCTCTCACATTCACACTCACTCACACTCTCTCACATTCACACACTCTCTCACACTCACTCATGTATTCACACTCTCTCACACTCACTCATGTGTTCACACTCACTCACACTCTCTCACATTCACACACTCTCTCACACTCACTCATGTATTCACACACTCTCCTACACTCACATGTATTCACACACTCTCTCACACTCACTCATGTATTCACATTCACTCACACTCTCTCACACTCTCTCACACTCACTCATGTATTCACACACTCTCACACTCACTCATGTATTCACACTCTCTCACACTCACCAGTATTCACATTCACCACACCTCTCACATTCAAACACTCTCCACACTCACTCATGTATTCACACACTCTCCACACTCACTCATGTTTTCACATTCACAATCTCCACATACCACCACACCACTATAACACTATAACACCACCACCAACACCAACAATCGTAATAACCACCACAACAACCACAATCACCACTCAGTGCGTTCGGGTGCGGGTCAGCAACTCTGACCTCCACGTTGCTGCCCCCTCGCGCCCCCTACCCCTCGCCCCCTACCCCATCGCCCCCCTACCCCCACAGTTCGCCATCTCCAACCGGTTCAGGCACCGCGGGAAACAGTTCCCCAAGCGGGACCACTGGCTCGACTGGGCCCGCGAGAGCTACAACGTGAGCCCCACCCGTCAACCCCCGCCCACACCACTCCTCGTGTTCCTCCTGCCTTTGTGTGTGTGCACCTTGTGTGTGTGTGCACCTTGTGTGTGTGCACCTTGTGTGTGTGTCTGTGTGTGTGCACCTTGTGTGTGTGTGCACCTTGTGTGTGTGTCTGTGTGTGTGCACCTTGTGCGTGTGTGTCTGTGTGTGTGTGCACCTTGTGTGTGTGTGTCTGTGTGTGTGTGCACCTTGTGTGTGTGTGTCTGTGTGTGTGTGCACCTTGTGTGTGTGTCTGTGTGTGTGTGCACCTTGTGTGTGTGCACCTTGTGTGTGTGTGCACCTTGTGTGTGTGTGTCTGTGTGTGTCTGTGTGTGTGCACCTTGTGTGTGTGTGCCCTTGTGTGTGTGTCTGTGTGTGTGCACCTTGTGTGTGTGTGCACCTTGTGTGTGTGTCTGTGTGTGTGCACCTTGTGCGTGTGTGTCTGTGTGTGTGTGCACCTTGTGTGTGTGTCTGTGTGTGTGTGCACCTTGTGTGTGTGTGTCTGTGTGTGTGTGCACCTTGTGTGTGTGTCTGTGTGTGTGTGCACCTTGTGTGTGTGTGTCTGTGTGTGTGTGTCTGTGTGTGTGTGCACCTTGTGTGTGTGTCTGTGTGTGTGTGCACCTTGTGTGTGTGTGTCTGTGTGTGTGTGTGCACCTTGTGTGTGTGTGTCAGTGTGTGTGTGCACCTTGTGTGTGTGTGTGTGTCTGTGTGTGTGTGCACTGTGTGTGTCTGTGTGTGTCTGTGTGTGTGTGTGTGCACTGTGTGTGTCTGTGTGTGTGTGTCTGTGTGTGTGTGCACCTTGTGTGTGTGTCTGTGTGTGTGTGTGTTTGTGTGTGTGTGTGCACCTTGTGTGTGTGTGTCTGTGTGTGTCTGTGTGTGCACCTTGTGTGTGTGTGTCTGTGTGTGTGTGTCTGTGTGTGTGTGCACCTTGTGTGTGTGTGTCTGTGTGTGTGTGTGCACCTTGTGTGTGTGTGTCTGTGTGTGTGTCTGTGTGTGTGTGTGTGCACCTTGTGTGTGTGTCTGTGTGTGTGTGTCTGTGTGTGCACCTTGTGTGTGTGTGTCTGTGTGTGTCTGTGTGTCTGTGTGTGTGTGTGCACCTTGTGTGTGTGTGCACCTTGTGTGTGTGTCTGTGTGTGTGTGCACCTTGTGTGTGTGTCTGTGTATCTGTGTGTGTGTGTGTGCACATTGTCTGTGTGTGTGTGTGTGCACCTTGTGTGTGTGTCTGTGTGTGTGTGTCTGTGTGTGTGTGTGTCTGTGTGTGTGTGTGCACCTTGTGTGTGTGTGTCTGTGTCTGGGTGTATGTGTGTCTGTGTGTGTGTGTCTGTGTGTGCACCTTGTGTGTGTGTCTGTGTGTGTGTCTGTCTGTGTGTGTGTGTCTGTGTGTTTATGTGTCTGTGTGTGTGTGCACCTTGTGTATGTGTCTGTGTGTGGTGGCCTGCCTGCGATCCGTCCTAGGTTTAACCACCAGGCTTGAAAGATATGGACCCGGTCCCATCGGTGAGCTCCTCTGGCAGGCAAGGCTGCGTTGGCTGGGTCATGTACCCCACATGCCCAGCCACCGCATGCCTAAACAGCTTCTGTTTGATCGCAAAGAGGGGGCTAAACGGTCACGGCATGGGCTAGAAAAGAGATGGACTGAAGTGGTATAGAAGTATGTGGAGCTGAGTGGACTTGCGATGACTGGTACCAGCGGTGTCTCAAGATCGGCCTCTGTAGAGGAGGCTCAAGAAGGACGCTACTGGCAGTTGGAGGCAGTCGCCCTCCAGCAACAGTGGAGAGTTAGAGGAGCGACGCTCACAACAACGGGACGGAGCACCTGGTAGCTAAAGCACAGCAAGTTGGCACAGTAGGGGCACAGGTGGTGCATCGGCCAGTCATCTCAGTCGGTCAACCCATGGCACCTGGGTCTGTCCTGTGACCTCTTGCCAGTGGACGTTTGACACTTCACGTGGCCTGACAGCACAATTAGCCTGGCACAAGCGCCGTGGTGACGTCGCCGCCATGGCGTATGTTGTTGCTGTATGGAGACAACCAAGACTGGGACTCTGTCACAGCCGCCTGTGATTGACAAGGGGCTCAAGTGTAGCGAGCTGATGGTCTCAGCCCGGTCACAAATGAATCGCATAGAGATCCACGGACTCCCATAGAGACCCATAGACTCACATAGAGATCCATAGACTCAGGCAGAGATCCATAGACTCGTGCAGAGACCCATAGACTCATGCAGAGACCCAGACTCCCGCAGAGACACATCGACTCACACAGACTCATAGATTCACACAGAGACCTATAGACTCATGCAGAGACCGAAAGATTCACATAGACCCTGAACTCGCACAGAGACTCGTAGACTGATAGAGAGACGCATAGACTAACCGATAGAGCCCGATAGACTCACGTAGAGACCCACAGAGACCCCACAGACTAACATAGAGACCCACAGAGGATTCCCATAGACTCACACAAAGACTTATAGACTAACACAGACCCATCACATCGGATGGCAGAGCACGTGGGAAGCTGCCGCCCTCTACTGCGTGTGAACCAGAGGTCACTGGAAGAAGCGGAGATCTCGGGGTAGCTCTGTGATATCCAGTTCCTCTCTCTCGTCCTGTAGGGACGACTCATCGCTCAGATAAAGATGGTGTTTAAGGTGCTCTTCCTCTACCTGCCGCTGCCCATGTTCTGGGCACTCTACGACCAACAGGTGAGTTGTGAGTGGGGTTTACGTGTGAGTGCACAGCGGAGGTGTGAGTGAGTGTACGGGTGAGTTGTGAGTGAGTGTATGGGTGAGTGCACAGGTGAGGTGTGAGTGAGTGTACGGGTGAGTTGTGAGTGAGTGTATGGGTGAGTGTACAGGTGAGGTGTGAGTGAGTGTACGGGTGAGTCTACGAGTGAGTGTACGAGTGAGGGTACAGGTGAGTTGTGAGTGAGTGTACGGGTGAGTTGTGAGTGAGTGTATGGGTGAGTGCACAGGTGAGGTGTGAGTGAGTGTACGGGTGAGTTGTGAGTGAGTGTATGGGTGAGTGTACAGGTGAGGTGTGAGTGAGTGTACGAGTGAGTCTACGAGTGAGTGTACGAGTGAGGGTACAGGTGAGTTGTGAGTGAGTGTACGGGTGAGTTGTGAGTGAGTGTATGGGTGAGTGCACAGGTGAGGTGTGAGTGAGTGTACGGGTGAGTTGTGAGTGAGTGTATGGGTGAGTGTACAGGTGAGGTGTGAGTGAGTGTACGGGTGAGTCTACGAGTGAGTGTACGAGTGAGGGTACAGGTGAGGTGTGAGTGAGTATACGGGTGAGTTTACAGGTGATGGTACAGGTGAGGTGTGAGTGGGGTTATGGATAATTGTACGAGGGAATGTGTGTGTATTAAACAATCCCAAGTCTAAGACCAGGTAAAGCGCCAAGCAGAGATGATCTCCCAAAGCACACTGCTTAGCGAGGGTGGTGTTTGTGTGCGGACTGCCCTACATGACATCGTCACAACTGTCTGGACCACAGGACGGGTTCACAGGATTGGAAGGATGGCTAGCTGATGAAAGATGCAAGCGAGAATTTCATCATCGCTTGCGGCTGGGGTTGGCATCGTTCCCACTCCTCCAGATGTTGAGGGGAAATGGGCGAGGTTTAGGACTGTGGCTCATGCAGCTGCAATGGCTGCTTTGGGTACACGGTCCAGACCTCCCCAGAGACCCTGGCTGACAGATGAGGTGTTCAGGATGGCTGAGAAAAAGCTACAGGCCCACTCTCATCGTCTACAGCATCCTACGTCAGAGAATGAGGAGGCTTACCGCAGCCTTAGCTCGGAGGTTCGGAGAGCCGTGAGGTGCTGCAAGGATGGGTGGTGGTCACAGGTTGCTGAGGAGATGGAGTCTGCCTCAACGGCCCGCGATCACAAATCCCTATTTAACTCCATCAAAAAAATAACCTGCAGCGCCACACCTATTACCATCATTAGGGGAAAAAACGGTGATCCAATCTCTGACCCCAGGAACAGGTTTGCAGATTTGTTGAGCATTTCTGTGAAGTCCTGGGGGAGGGGAATATCTCAGCCTGGAAAACATCATGGGACAAAGTGGGGATCACTCTGCTGAGGCTGCCGTGCCTCAAATACTGGAGGAAGAAGTCACCCCTGTGAATAGGTGGCTGAGGTGCCATCTGTTGAGGAAATACTGAAGGCGATCAAGAGTCTGACCACCAGGCCCCCAACTTACACTCACCACCAGGCCCCCCCATAACACACACTCGCACCAGGCCCCCACACACACTCACCACCAGNNCCCCCAACTCACACTCACCACCACCCCACACACTCACCACCAGCCCCCCCCTAAACACACACTCACCACCACCCCCACTCACACTCACCACCAGCCCCCCCAACACACACTCGCCACCAGCCCCCCCNAACACACACTCACCACCAGCCCCCAACTCACACTCGCACCAACCCCCCCNAACACACACTCACCACCAGCCCCCCCAACTCACACTCCCACCAGGCCCNCCCCCCCAACACACACTCACCACCAGGGTTGTGCTGGTGAAATGGTGATGGGTGGCGCTGTGGTTGTGTTGGCAGTGCCCTCACCATCCTGGGCCTGATCCTCATCGCGCTGGGCACGGGGGGATCAAGCCGTGCGTCGCCGCCTTCGGGGGAGACCAGTTCGAGGAGGAGCAGGTGAGGGTCACCACAGCCACCCTCACCACCCATTATCCCCTACCCCTTCCTCCTCCTCTCCCTCCCCTCCCCCTCCGGCACACAGTGACCCACTCTTGCGCACGAGGTCACGGGATTCTTTTAACGTCCCCGCGAAGCAGGTGGCTCGTAGTGTTTATTATTTATAATGGTTATCACGACCGCAGTATTTACCAGGGCGGCCGGTAACACGGACCTTTTGCAATGGGCGGTGATCGCACTGCCACCGCGTGGCCGCTCTGTGAGCGTGGGGAGCGGTGGCCCAGTGGTCGGCGCTCCGCGCTTCCGATCGGCGGCCCAAGTTCGATCCCACGCTTGTGGCCAACATCGGTGATACGTCTAAACAGGTCCTCTAGGTCGACTCGGCATTACATTATTATCCAGCTGCGGTGTGTAGTAAACATCGCCACTGGGGAGACAAAGACGGCCGGCCGTGGTGCTGGCCCACCCAACTCCATAGTGTGCCGTGCCGGCCTTCATAGGTGCCGCTCGCTAACAGCACTAGCTGCAACGGCCTCTAAAGGCTACATGGGGGATCTTTGTCTTTGGTATGTGTGTGTGTATGTGCGTATGTGTGTGTATGTGGTTCTGGCAAAAACAACCCCCTACCTCCTCGTGGTGCCGGGCGGGCAACGTTGTGGACAGTGCTGTGAGGGGAGGGCTAATTCCGATTAGCCTTTCCCCTCAGGGCGTTTGTAACCACCACAGCAGCTAAATAGGGGCTCTGGACGGGTGTTAGGGGCTGGTAACCCCCCCCCCCCACCTTCAATAAATTACCACAAAACCATGTAAAAAATATCTAATTAATAAGCTTGTGCCGAAGGCCCCAGGGGGACAGGCGTCTAAGACATCTCCTGGCCAAACCCCATTTGGCAGAGCCAGGAGAGTGAATCTTTACCCTCAAGGCTCATCCAAAAACAACAAAAAGGCCACGTGGAATGTTCGAAAGCTCACTGTGGAGGAGAGGCTGCCACTCCTCTGTCGGGAGCTGGAACGGTACTGCCTGGATCTTTGTGGTATCCAGAAGGTCCGGTGGACTGGCTCTGGCTCCTGCCACCATGAGGGGTGGACAGTCCTCTACTCGGGGCAGGAGACTACCAAACAACAGGGAGTGGCTCTTCTCCTGAACAAAAGAATGAAGGGGGCATGGGAGTGTGGCGGTGAAGTGTGGGAAGCTGTAAGCCCCAGGCTACTTTGGGCTCACCTTCCCATCAACTGGAGGTGAGGAGTGGTGGTTGTGGTTACTTATGCCCCAACCAAAGATGAACATCCGTGGATGGATGCAGGCAAGGCCGATGAGTCAGATGCCTTCTATGACCTCCTGTGACAGGTGCTATCTAAAGTGGCCCCTTGGGATAGAGTCATCTTGTTGGGTGACATCAATGCCTGTGTTTATCATTATGCTGGCACCTGGTCTGGAGTGATTGGAAGGCATGGGCCAGATCAGCTCAATAACAACGGTAGGAGGCTGCTAGAATTTCGTGCAGCCCATGGGCTTGTAAATACCAACACGCTGTTCCGGCATTGGCGCATCCACACAACATCATGGATGCATGCCGGGTCCAAGCAAGAACATCTGCTGGACTACATAGTGACGGAACAGCGGATGCGGGCCCATGTCCTTGACACCAGGACCTATCGTGGAGCTGATCTGACCTGACCATCGACTTGTCATCTGTAAGATGCGCCTGCCATTCTTCCACTCCGGTGGTCGGTGTACACCCAAGACCCCAACCTACCCCTCGTTGGTGCCGGACGGCAATGCTGTGGTGAGCAGTCCCATGGGCGACGTCAATGCCCGAGTTGGTCATGATGCTGGCACCTGGTCTGGAGTGATTGGAAGGCATGGGCCAGAGGGTCAGGGACTTTCGTCCACTCCGGTGGTGAATGTACATCCAGGACCCCATTCAAACCCAAAGTGGCCTGGTCTCAGCTAGCTGATGAAAGATGCAAGCGAGAATTTCATCATCGCTTGCGGCTGGGGTTGGCATCGTTCCCACTCCTCCAGATGTTGAGGGGAAATGGGCGAGGTTTAGGACTGTGGCTCATGCAGCTGCAATGGCTGCTTTGGGTACACGGTCCAGACCTCCCCAGAGACCCTGGCTGACAGATGAGGTGTTCAGGATGGCTGAGAAAAAGCTACAGGCCCACTCTCATCGTCTACAGCATCCTACGTCAGAGAATGAGGAGGCTTACCGCAGCCTTAGCTCGGAGGTTCGGAGAGCCGTGAGGTGCTGCAAGGATGGGTGGTGGTCACAGGTTGCTGAGGAGATGGAGTCTGCCTCAACGGCCCGCGATCACAAATCCCTATTTAACTCCATCAAAAAAATAACCTGCAGCGCCACACCTATTACCATCATTAGGGGAAAAAACGGTGATCCAATCTCTGACCCCAGGAACAGGTTTGCAGATTTGTTGAGCATTTCTGTGAAGTCCTGGGGGAGGGGAATATCTCAGCCTGGAAAACATCATGGGACAAAGTGGGGATCACTCTGCTGAGGCTGCCGTGCCTCAAATACTGGAGGAAGAAGTCACCCCTGTGAATAGGTGGCTGAGGTGCCATCTGTTGAGGAAATACTGAAGGCGATCAAGAGTCTGAGACCAGTAAAGGCACCGGCAGAAATTATCTCCCAAGCGAAATTCTGAGGGAGGGTGGCGTTTGTGCACATACTGCCCTACATGACATCATAACAAGTCTGGAACACTGGATGGTTTCCGCAGGATTGGAAGGATGCCCTTGTGGTCTCCCACTTTAAGAAGGGGACCGCACAAACTGTAACAACTACAGGGTCATCTCGCTCCTCAGTGTGCCAGGAAAGGTCCTGGCAAGGATGATTCAACATCGCCTTGCCAGGCATGCTGAGGAGAGGCTTGCGGAGCCCCAATGTGGTTTCAGGAAAGGGCGGTCCTGCACAGATGCCATATTTTCTGTCCGTTTGCTACAGCAGAGGTGTAGGAATTCCAACAAGACCTACATCTCTGCTTAATTGACCTGGTCAAGGCCTATGATACCATCAGTAGGCATGGTTGTTGTTCATGCTTTCGGAGTTCCTGACCCTCTGCTCACAATCATTAAGGACCTTCATGATGGTGAGCGGACCCAGCTAAAACTACGTGGCCAGGAGTCGGAGCCATTCCCTGTTCACTTTGGGGTGCGACAGAGATGTCCTCTGGCTCCGACATCATTTCATATATTTTTTGACCACGCAGTTCGTGACGCCTTTGATGGCTGTACCAGAGAAATTTACATCTGGTACAGATACAATTGGAGGCTGATCGATGGCTCCCTATTAGTCAACCACGTTATGTATGCCGATGATTTGGTAATTGCCGCTCACACGGAGGAGGAGTTTGAGGCGCTGCTGCTGAAACAGGAGCGTGCCACTAAGAGGTGGGGCCTTACCATCAGCCCCACCAAAACTAAGCACCTGCCTGGGTATTTTGTACCATCAGGCACTCCCACAACTCCCAATTGGTGATGGGGCAGTTGTGGAGAGAGTGGAGAGTTCCTCATACCTGGGCAGTGTGCTCATGACTGGCTCTGGTTTGACAGCAATCTCAGAATCAGTCGAGTGGTATTATCTTTCATCGGTTGCGTAACGCTGTGTGGAAGCTACCTGGTCTGTTACTCCGCACGAAGCTCAAGTCTTCTCGGCCATGGTCATTCCCTCCCTTCTCTATGCTTGCGAAACGTGGACCCCCTTAATGGAGCATCTTTGCCGATTGGAAAATTTTAGGCTGACCTGCCTGCGATCCATCCTGGGTTTAACCAGGCTGCATTGTGTGAGGAGCTCACAAATCCTTGAAAGATCTGGGCAAAATCCCATCGGTGAGCTCCTCTGCAGGCAAGGCTGCATTCGCTGGGTCATGTAGCCCATCATACCGCGAACAGCTTTTGTTCGGCCGGATAGAGGGGGCTAAACAGGCGCGGCACGGGCTAGAGAAGAGATGGAGTGATGTGGTACAGGAGGATGTGAGTGACTGGACTTGCCAATGACTGGTACCAGCGGTGTCAAGATCGGCCTCTGGAGGAGGCTCGTGAAAGACGCCTCTGGGCAGTTGGAGGCAGTCGCCCCCAACAACAACGAGCGGAGCGCCAGGCCGATACAAGGCAGCGCTGCTGGGCAGTAGGGGGCACAGGTTGTGCATCAGCCAGTCATTTCAGTCGATGGCTCCTGGGTCTGCCCGTGACCTCCTGCCAACGGGCGTTCGACACTTCACGTAGCCTCCAGGTGCACATAGCCTGGCACAAGCGTTGTGGTGACGTCGCCGCCAGTGGCGAATGGCGGTTGTTGTGTTTATGTGTTTGGGAGAGCGTGGCAGTTTAGCGCGTGTGCTTGCATGTCTGTGTGTGTGAGAGCAGGAAAAGGAGCGAAGTCGCTTCTTCTCCATCTTCTACCTGTCCATCAACGCGGGCAGCCTCATCTCCACCTTCGTGACCCCGATCCTGCGAGGTGCGAGTTCGCCACCCACCACCACCGCCACCACCACCGCCACCACCACCGCCACCACCACGCCACCACCACCGCCACCACCGGCACCACCGCCCTTCCCACACACCCCCGATAGCCTCCCTCCCCAGAGAACGCCCGCACCTCTCCACGTAGACCACACAGGCGGCGTGTGTACTCCCCATCATCATCATGAACCCATCATCATCATCAGCCCATCATCAGCCGCATGTCCCTGCTGCTGCTGCTGCTGGGGAGGTGATCTCATGAACGAGCAGCACTGGTTCAACTCGAGCAGCAGCAGCAGCAGTCTGGATGTTCATTGCCTCGTCAGCAGGCGCCCCAGGCAGCCTGGAGCCGGCACTGGTGGTGGACAAGCCAGTCGGGTTGTGTGAGTTCCGTCATGATGATGATGATAATGGAAGTGATGATGATGATGATGATCGTGATGACGGTGGTGATGGTGATGGTGATAGTGATGATGATAGTGATGATGGTGATCGTGAAAGTCATGATGATGATGATCGTGATGACGGTGGTGATGGTGATGATGATGATGATAGTGATGATCATAGTGATGATGATGGTGATGATGATAGTGATGATAGTGATAGTGGTGATGATGGTGGTGATGATGATAGTGATGGTGATCGTGAAAGTGATTATGATGATCGTGATGATGGTGGTGATGGTGATAGTGATGGTGATCGTGAAAGTGATGATGATGATCGTGATGACGATGGTGATGATGATAGTGATGGTGATCGTGAAAGTGATTATGATGATCGTGATGACGGTGGTGATGGTGATAGTGATAGTGATGATGATAGTGATGATGATGATGATGATAGTGATGATGATGGTGATGATGGTAATGATAGTGATAGTGATGATAGTGATGATGGTGATGATGATAGTGATGATAGTGGTGGTGATGATGGTGATAGTGATGATGGTGATAGTGATGATGATATAGATGGTGATGGTGATAGTGATGATGATGATGGTGATGACAGTGGTGATGGTGATGATGATAGTGGTGATGATGGTGATGATGATGGTGATGATGGTGATGATGGTGATGATGATAGTGGTGATGATGGTGATGATGATAGTGATAGTGGTGATGATGGTGATTGATGATAGTGATAGTGGTGATGATAGTAATGATGATGGTGATGATGATAGTGATAGTGGTGATGATGGTGATGATGATAGTGATAGTGGTGATGATGGTGATGATGATAGTGATGATGATGGTGATGATGATAGTGATGATGATGGTGATGATAGTGATGATAGTGATGATAGTGATGATGATGGTGATGATGATAGTGATAGTGGTGATGATAGTAATGATGATGGTGATGATGATAGTGATAGTGGTGATGATGGTGATGATGATAGTGATGATGATGGTGATGATGATAGTGATGATGATGGTGATGATGATAGTGATGATGATGGTGGTGATGATAGTGATGATAGTGATGATGGTGGTGATGATGGTGATAGTGGTGATGATGGTGATGATGATAGTGATGAATCACAGTCAGAAGCGACTGGGTTCGATTCCCGACTCGGGTGCCTCTCCCTGTGTGTGGTGCTGATGTTCCCCCCTGTTCTGCAGAGAGAGTGTGAGAGTGTGTGAGTGTGTGTGAGTGTGAATACATGAGTGAGTGTGAGACATGTGTGAGTGAGTGTGAGAGAGTGTGAGAGTGTGTGTGAGTGTGAATACATGAGTGAGTGTGAGAGAGTGTGAGAGTGTGTGTGAGTGTGTGTGAGTGTGAATACATGAGTGAGTGTGAGAGTGTGAATACATGAGTGAGTGTGAGAGAGTGTGAGAGTGTGTGTGAGTGTGAATACATGAATGAGTGTGAGAGAGTGTGAGAGTGTGTGTGAGTGTGTGTGAGTGTGAATACATGAGTGAGTGTGAGAGTGTGTGTGAGTGTGTGTGAGTGTGAATACATGAGTGAGTGTGGGAGAGTGTGTGAATGCATGAGTGAGTGTGAGAGAGTGTGTGAATGTGAGATAGTGTGAGTGAATGTGAATACATGAGTGAGTGTGAGAGAGTGTTGATACATGAGTGAGTGTGAGAGAGTGTGAATACATGAGTGAGTGTGGGAGAGTGTGTGAATGTGAGAGAGTGTGAGTGAGTGTGAATACATGAGAGAGTGTGAGTGAGTGTGAATGTGAGAGAGTGTGAGTGAGTGTGAATACATGAGAGAGTGTGAGTGAATGTGAATACATGAGTGAGTGTGAGTGAGTGTGAATACATGAGTGAGTGTGAGAGAGTGTGAGAGAGTGTGAGAGTGTGTGTGAGTGTGAATACATGAGTGAGTGTGAGAGAGTGTGAGAGTGTGTGTGAGTGTGTGTGAGTGTGAATACATGAGTGAGTGTGAGAGTGTGTGAATGCATGAGTGAGTGTGAGAGAGTGTGTGAATGTGAGATAGTGTGAGTGAATGTGAATACATGAGTGAGTGTGAGAGAGTGTGTGAATGTGAGAGAGTGTGAGTGAGTGTGGATACATGAGTGAGTGTGAGAGTGTGGATACATGAGTGAGTGTGAGAGAGTGTGTGAATGTGAGAGAGTGTGAGTGAGTGTGGATACATGAGTGAGTGTGAGAGTGTGGATACATGAGTGAGTGTGAGAGAGTGTGAGAGTGTGTGTGAGTGTGTGTGAGTGTGAATACATGAGTGAGTGTAGGAGAGTGTGTGAATACATGAGTGAGTGTGAGAGTGTGAATACATGAGTGAGTGTGAGAGAGTGTGTGAATGTGAGAGAGTTGAGTGAATGTGAAAACATGAGTGAGTGTGAGAGAGTGTTTGAATGTGAGAGAGTGTGAGTGATGTGAATACATGAGTGAGTGTGAGAGAGTGTTGATACATGAGTGAGTGTGAGAGAGTGTGTGAATGTGAGAGAGTGTGAGTGAATGTGAATACATGAGTGAGTGTGGAGAGTGTGTGAATACATGAGTGAGTGTAGGAGAGTGTGTGAATACATGAGTGAGTGTGAGAGAGTGTGTGAATGTGAGAGAGTGTGAGTGAGTGTGAACACATGAGTGAGTGTGAGAGAGTGTGAATACATGAGTGAGTGTGAGAGAGTGTTGATACATGAGTGAGTGTGAGAGAGTGTGTGAATGTGAGAGAGTGTGAGTGAATGTGAATACATGAGTGAGTGTGAGAGAGTGTGTGAATGTGAGAGAGTTGAGTGAGTGTGAACATGAGTGAGTGTGAGAGAGTGTGAATACATGAGTGAGTGTGAGAGAGTGTGTGAATGTGAGAGAGTGTGAGTGAGTGTGAATGTGAGAGAGTGTGAATACATGAGTGAGTGTCAGTGTGAGAGTGTGAGAGTGTGAGTGAATGAGTGAGTGTGGAGTTTGTATGTTCTACCCTCAATGGTTCTCCAGTTTCCCTCTCATAGCTGAACCCACACATACAGTGGAACTGCTATTGGCCAGGCCACAACCGACTGCTGACAAATCTCATGCTCATCACTCTGCCAGGATCACGCAGCAGCAGCAGCAACATCAGCAGCAGCGACATCGCCTCCCCACTGCCGACAAATTGGGCATGACCCCTCCTGAAAACGAATCTTGAGACTCAGCGAGGCAATGCACTGCAAACGAGCGCAAGCGTGAGACGAATCGACAGAGTGCGGTGAGAGTCTAGCTGTGGGCAGTCTCCCGCCAAATAACAACGTATTAATCAGCGTCTGTCTCTCCCTGTCGCTGTGTCTCCCTGTCCCTGTCTTCCCCGTGTCCCGCATCCCCATGTCTCTGTGTCCCCCTGTCCCGTTTCCCCGCATCCCCATGTCTCTGTGTCCCCTGTCCCCGTGTCCCCGCATCCCCATGTCTCTGTGTCCCCTGTCTGCGTGTCCCCGCATCCCCATGTCTCTGTGTCCCCCTGTCCGCGTGTCCCCGCATCCCCATGTCTCTGTGTCCCCCTGTCCCGTGTCCCCGCATCCCCATGTCTCTGTGTCCCCCTGTCCCCGTGTCCCCGCATCCCCATGTCTCTGTGTCCCCTGTCTGCGTGTCCCCGCATCCCCATGTCTCTGTGTCCCCTGTCCCGTGTCCCCGCATCCCCATGTCTCTGTGTCCCCCTGTCCCCGTGTCCCCGCATCCCATGTCTCTGTGTCCCCTGTCCCCGTGTCCCCGCATCCCATGTCTCTGTGTCCCCCTGTCCGCGTGTCCCCGCATCCCCATGTCTCTGTGTCCCCCTGTCCCCGTGTCCCCGCATCCCCATGTCTCTGTGTCCCCCTGTCCCCGTGTCCCCGCATCCCCATGTCTCTGTGTCCCCCTGTCCCCGTGTCCCCGCATCCCCATGTCTCTGTGTCCCCCTGTCTGCGTGTCCCGCATCCCATGTCTCTGTGTCCCCTGTCCCGTGTCCCGCATCCCCATGTCTCTGTGTCCCCCTGTCCCGTGTCCCCGCATCCCCATGTCTCTGTGTCCCCCTGTCCGCGTGTCCCCGCATCCCCATGTCTCTGTGTCCCCTGTCCCCGTGTCCCGCATCCCCATGTCTCTGTGTCCCCTGTCCCGTGTCCCCGCATCCCCATGTCTCTGTGTCCCCTGTCTGCGTGTCCCCGCATCCCCATGTCTCTGTGTCCCCCTGTCTGCGTGTCCCGCATCCCATGTCTCTGTGTCCCCTGTCCCCGTGTCCCGCATCCCCATGTCTCTGTGTCCCCCTGTCCCGTGTCCCCGCATCCCATGTCTCTGTGTCCCCCTGTCCCCGTGTCCCGCATCCCCATGTCTCTGTGTCCCCCTGTCTGCGTGTCCCCGCATCCCCATGTCTCTGTGTCCCCATGTCTCTGTGTCTCCCTGTCCCCGTGTCCCCTGTCCATGTCCCGCGTCCCAGGCACGCAGTGTTTCAACCAGGACTGCTTCGCTCTGGCGTTCGGAGTTCCCGCAGTGCTCATGGTGGTGGCGCTGGGTGGGTCCCTGGTGGCGATAATGATGATGGTGGCGATAATGATGATAATCGGAGGGAGTGAGATGATAATGATGGCGGTGATGGTGGTGGTGATGTCATCCTTTAATCGGCTGCGTAACGCTGTGTGGAAGCTACCTGGCCTGTCGTTCCACATGAAGCTTGAGTCTTCTCGATCACAGTCATGCCCTCCCTTCTCTATGCTTGCGAAACGTGGAGCCCTCTAATGGGACATCTGCTCCAGTTACAAACATTTAGGCTGGCCTGCCTACGATTCATCCTGGGTTTAACTTGGCTGGATTGTGAGGAGCTCACAAATCGTTGAAAGTCCTATAGGTGAGCTCCTCTTATCATGCGAGGAGCGGCACGGGCTACAGAAGAGATTGACTGATAACCGATACCAGCGGTGTCAAGATCGGCCTCTATGGAGGAGGCTCGTGAAGGACGCTACTGCGCAGTTGGAGGCAGTCGCCCTCCAGCAATAATGGAGGGCAGAGTAGCGAACGATGCTCACAACAACGAGCGGAGCGCCGGGCGGTAAAATGTAGCAAGTTGGCACAGTGGGTAGCATAGGTGGTGCATCTGTCAGTCATCTCAAGCAGTGAAGCCATGGCACCTGCGTCTGTCACGTGACCTATCAGCGAGCCTTCGACACGTCACGTGGCCTTGGAGTGCATCGGCCTTGGACAAGCGCCGTGGTGACGTCATTGCCACTTAGTGGCGAATGGCGTCTTGCGTTGATAGTGGTGATGGGAACACAATGATGTTTATCGGAGACAATGGGATGATGATATTATCAAAGTGGTGTTTATCGGAACAGAATGATGATGATGGTGGTGGCGGTGGTGTGATCTCAGTGGTGTTTATCGGAGGCAGTGGGATGTACAAGAAAGTCCCTCCCAAGGGGAACATTCTGCTGGAAGTGTCGCGCTGCATTGGGGTGAGACAACCACCACTACAGCTACCACAATTACCACCACCACACCACTACTACTATTACCACAACCACCAGAATTACCACAACTACCAAACTACCACATTAATCACAACCACCACAACTATAATCAACACAACCACCACCCCGCCACAATCACCAATATAACCACGACCACAATCACCACAGCACCACCACACCACTATAACACTATAACCACCACCACACACAACAATCGTAATAACCACCACAACACCACAATCACCACTCAGTGCGTTCGGGTGCGGGTCAGCAACTCTGACCTCCACGTTGCTG